>APFE031600562.1:177707-190687 GCA_000404065.3 Pinus taeda | reverse complement strand
TGGGTTGAGATTGTTGACATGTGTAGGTTGAAAGGAGGCTTCTAGAAGACCCTTATGTGGCACTCTAAGGCCAAATTCGAATTTGAGTGGAAAAAAATCATGGGATCATGAGGATATGTGTCACATCTCCTAATTGTATTGTAACTCTAAAAAGACATGTGTCTTATCAGTTCCTATTTTGATTAGGACTCTAGAGGTAGAGGGAGAGATTCATGGATTATCATTAATGAGATGGTTCTCATCTTTTTGTATAAATAGGAGATCTCTCTCCTTCATTTGTTAGCTTATTAGTCTCAGCTAGCTTGGCTTGGATTTTAGTTCTTTAGCTTGGAGTTTGTAGTTCTTTCTTGATGGCTTTTGAAAGCTTTGGAGAGCTTTGTTGTACTTTGTGATTTTGAAGAATTTGAATAAAGCTTTGATGTTCTCAACATGGAAGGAGATGTGAAGTAGATGTCATGGAGCACATTAGAATGTAAGGTAGAGTAGATTTCATTTTGTAATTTTGCTTTGATTTCATTATGTCATTTGATTGTTTTCAAGTTTGATAGATTAGATTTTCCATTCATGCAATTTTAATTCATGTAAGTGTGTTCAACCAGTTGATTGTAGATTAGTTTTTCTTTACATGTTTTTGCATCAAATAGTGACATGAGATTTGCCTCTCTGCTGACTTTGGTTTTTTAGCTTTTCAATTTCAATTATGCTTTGATTTCAGTCTTATTCATTTGCTTTGTTAGTTAGTTTAGATATCAAATTCTCATATCATTGATATTATCTCCTAAAGCCATATCTTAGACTACCTGGCGAGCTATCGGACTATGAATAATGTGATTTGATTTTAACTTTATTTTTCTGAATTAGATATCAAATTCCTCATATCATTGACGTTATCTGCTAAAGCCATAGCTTAGACTACCTGGCGAGCTATTGGACTATGAATGATGTGATTTGATTTTATCTTTATTTTTCTGCAATTAGATATCAAATTCTTCATATCATTGACGTTATCTCCTAAAGCCATAGCTTAGACTACCTGGCGAGCTATTGGACTATGAATGATGTGATTTGATTTTAGCTTTATTTTTCTGCAATTAGATATCAAATTCCTCATATCATTGACGTTATCTCTGAAAGCCATAGCTTAGACTACCAGCGAGCTATCGGACTATGAATGAATTGAATTGATTTTACTTTTATTAGTTTGCAGTTTTTGATTTGTTGAGTGCAATAGCTTAACTTTTATTTTTGTATTTAGATAAATAGCAGAGATAGTGATTTCATGATCAGTAGTTCATCATTTGTTTGAACTGAATAGCAGCACATTTCCATTCTTGTTTAAGTACTAATTTCTTCAATAACATGTTTTGAGATCTTTTGAAGTGCTAAGTTTTGGAAGTTACCATTAGGAACATAAACCTTGTCTTGAAATCTACATCCATACTTGACCTTTAAAAATATTCTTAAGACCTTAGAATAGAATTTTCATTTGCATTAGACACTTTAGGAGATCAACAAAAACAAAACCCCAAAAGCAACATAAACTATAAAACAACGAAGTAAGAAAAAGGTTAACTAAGCACATATGGTGCACCACACTTCATCAGTTTACGATACCTGGATTGATAATTTATGTAGAGAAATTTAAGACGTTAAATTATTAGACACCTAGCATTCCAAAGTGCACCCAAACATACTCAAAGCACATGTCTATTGCTTCTTATGCTTTGATGTTATTTTTATAAGACATAAGAATACACATCTTGTTGAACCCATTAACTACCACAAATAGATACTCATGTCCCTTCCTAATAATTAACAAACCACCAACAAAATCCATGGAAATAATTTACCATGAAGTGGGTACATGTAAGGGATGGTATAAACCTTGCTTTCCATTGTTGGGCTTGTTAACAACAACCATGCATCCTCTAATATACTAAGCTACTTATTCTTGCATCATAGGCTAATACAAATACCTTTGTAATTTGGAAACCATCTTCTCAACACCAAAATTTCCTACAAACCTTGAGGTGTGATCCTCTTTGATAACCTCAATCATTCACTTTCAGGAACATATAGCTTATCTAGCTTGTAGATCAACCCATTCAAGAGATGATAGTTAGCCTTTCCATCTCCTTATTCTACACAAAAATGGCCCTTCAACTATTGGAGCACCTCTTTAAATTCCTCATCTTATGTGTATGCCTCTTTGTATGCATCATGGATAAAAGGTTCCATGCACATAAGAGTTTCCAAAGATGTGATATTGGATGTGGGTAACCTTGAGAGCATGTATGCCAACTTATTAGTCTACCCTTTTTATATTTTATGACTAGATGAAATTGTTGCAAAAGCCCCATCCACTTATAAGGTTGGTTTGGTGTAGCTTATTCTTGGCTTGCAAATATTAGAATGGTTAGTGATCAATGTGAATAATGGTTAGTGATCCTTGCCCATCAAACAGTGCTTCCACTTCCTCACAACTAGAATTATGGCATAGAGTTCCTTATCATATGTAGGGTAATTCAAAATTCCCCTAGAAACATCTCAAAATGATAGCATATTGACTTATCTATTTGTACGAAGACTTGTCTAATAACATACCCACTTGTATATGTCTCCTCTTCAAAAAAATTCTACAAGTTAGGCAATGTAAGAACTAGTGGATGATTGATCTTTTGTTTTTTCTCATCAAATGTTTTATGTTGATTATTCCCCACCAAAAACTCTTACCATTGTTGTTATAGAAAGGATTGGCACAACTACCTTTGAACAAGATGTTATGAACTTTCATCGGGACTATGCTACCCCAACAAAGATCCTAATTTCAATGACATTAGTAGGAAATGGAAACTTCATTATGTTTTCCACCTTTGTGAGACTATATTGAGTTTCCCTCCACCGATCATGTACCCCAAATACATCAATTATTGCAGAGAAAACTCACATTTCTTAAGGCTTCCTATCAATTGATGCCTTTTAGAGTTTGTAATACTTGCATGAGGTGTGATCCTCCTATATAAAGCTATAAATCAATATGTCATCCAAAGACACAATTAGAAATGAATATAAATAAGAGCATAATACATCATTCAACAAATGCATAAATATAATATGTGCATTACATAAGTCAAAAAGCATGACCAACCATTCATATAAACATTTCCTTATCTTAAAGGTAATTTTCCAATTGTCTTCTTCCTTGATTCATACCTAATAGTATCTCAATTTAAGATCCAACTTGGTAAAGTACTTGACATACTATAATTAATTTAACCAATCATGAATTCTAAACAAACTTAAATATAATCTTGTTTAAATATCTATAATTGATACACATTCACATTCACCAAATCTCATCCTTTTTTAACTAAATATAATGATAAATAATCCACAAAATAAAGTTTATACATCCTACATTAAAAACATAAACAAATTGCTTCTTTCACTTATCTCTTCCTCCTCCACAACCGATAAAAAACATTAAAAATAAATAATGATAATAAAAAAGATACCAGTCACTATTCATCAATTATCACTGTAATGTGATGTGATTGAATTCAATGCTTCTTTTTATTCCCTTGAGGAGACCATAAAAAGTATACCGCATTTTAAATTGCATAGATAATCATTGTTTCAAAGAACAATCATAATGTGAATAAAATGCATATTCCATAATTTTTGAATATTTTTAATTCATGTAACTCCTGCCGTGATTTTACTCCCTACCCTTTTCATCAACAATCATTTAATTGAAGCAATCCCTATCTTAAAAGCTTTTAATACAAATACATATAATGTTTTACTCGTTTTGGTTGGAAGGTAAGGGAACAATGACGCTACAATATTTATGTCATGATAGTTAGTGATATGCATTTTATTATGTGCACAACGAATTTCTTATTTTTGCTCATTAGTCCATGTCTTTTTAATAAATTTACACCTCACCTTTTATAAATGTAAATGTTTCGAACCAGGGAAGTTAAAATGATTAGTGATAAATGTAAATGTTTCGAACCAGGGAAGTTAAAGTGATTAGTAATAAATATTAAGATAAGAAAAAGCTAAAGTGATTGTGATTAGTAATAAATATTAAGATAAGAAAATGTTATAATAGGGGTAGCGTAATTAATAAATGGAATGATTTTTTCTTGAGTATTTTAATCTGGTACAAGTTTTTAAAAATCATAATTTTAAATTATTTAATTTGTAAAGATCAATTTTCTTTGGATTTTAAGGTGTTGAATTTATTTATGTATTTAAAAGTGTATTTTAAATAACAAGAAATTATAATTTCGCTACAAATTGTATCCTCTCATTTCGGTCAAAAGGTCATTTCATTTATTGATTAGATTATGACTTTATAATATTATTATTAATAATAAAAAGAATAAATGTCAAATTGATATACAAATAATAATAAATAATTTTTTAGCGGTGGTAGGAGCAGGAGGGGTTCTATTTCACCCCGATGGAGAAATTGAGATGAAATTTGCTTGGGGAATAGGCATTGCATCAAATACCCAAGCCAAAGCTTTAGCTCTATGGCAAGGGTTGAGGATTGTATTTTCAAAGGGACTTCTCCAAATAAGTGTGTTTGGTGACTCAATGATAAGTGTACATACATGCTATAAAGTTAAAGATCACTTAGAAAAGGATTTTCCACCCATTTTTCATCGAATAGGACCGCTCATGGAGAAATTTGATAAAACTGATCTTTTCCATGTAAAAAGGGAAAATAATCAGTAAGTAGATGAACAAGCTAATAAATGTCCTAATCTTGATGAAGGGGTGTTAATTAAGGATCAAGATGATCCATCTATCTCCCATATTCTATGATTATCATCATACCAAGGACAAGGACTCTCAAACCACTAAATAAATTCGAATTAAGGTTTGATAGCCCATTATCGACTATCATTAATCCCAAGTCCATGAAGGCTCTCGATGAGTGACAACATTGGAAGATAGATTCTTCTAATTGGACATCCAGATGGGAACATAAGGTGGGAGACGTCATGATAAATGACAATCAGAACATCACTGCATTTGCATTCAATCCTTGAATCAGAGATGAGTTCATTAGTATTGCACCAAAACTTAAGTAGTTAATTTGGTTTGAGTTTGCACACAGAATGAGAGTTGTAGGGATGGAATTTTAAGTGAATTTTGAGCAAGGATGGGACACAAGCATTCAATGTGCAAATATCACGCCTGGAATTGATTCAAGCCACGGTGAATCTTTAAAAGGAGTCATCTACAAATGTTAGAAATGTTGATGATTTGAATCAAGGGTTGAGCAGTCTGTAGGATGGCTTCCTCAAGCAGGAATGGTAATAATGAGACCTATGATGAGAAATTGGTACCATTAAAGGATGACATGTTGGCTCTCGTAGCTAAGGTCGAGGACCAAATTGTGACAGAGTCTCACTCTCACTTCACTCTGATTTCTAGTCAGCTTGGAGAACTCTGAGAGGAGGAAAATCATCTTCAGCGCTCTATTGATCATCTGGTCACAAAAATGGAGAATCTGGATTTCAAAGGACAATGTTGATGTGACTATGGAAACAACCACAATTGGCATTCTCAAAGAAGTATTTGGGCTTATGGATCCTCAACTCGGCTATTAGAATGCTTAGCAGGTGGAAATGGACCGTGAATTGGCAATGGAACCCCCTCTCCAAATGGTAGTTGATCATGTCACGTAAGAAGGAACCCCTTGAAACGAGGATAAAGGCAGCGGGTAGCACTTTTGTCAAATTGATGTTTTGTAATTTTGCAATATATAATGGAGTCTTTTGGAGACGCTACAAGTTAAATGTTGTTAGATCTCTAGTTAAGAAAAAGTAGAATATATGTAGGATGCAATTTCATCAATTTTGGAATGTCTCTGAAGAAGACCAATACTTGAATGTAAAGGTGTTGGCCTGTTTCCAGTTAGATTAATATAATGCTACATGTTTCTTTAAAATAATAATAATAATTAAATTTTTAGCTAATATTAAATTAATATATGAAAAAAATTATATGTAAATAAACAAATTTATTTTAAAAATGTGTGTGTGTGAGAGAGAGAGAGATAGAGAGAAATCTCTCTCTTTAAAATGATTTGATTCCTTAATTTATAAGGATGTATACATATCAAATTAATTAAGTTAGGATTCATTTTCTATTATATCATCAAAAAACAAAATACATACCATAATTTTTAGTTGATCAATTTCTTCAAAAATCTAACCATGAACAAAAAATAAGTTGGCAATCCAAGTAGTCTAATCTAAAATTTTAACATACATATTAACAATAATTTCATAGATATTTGAATAATTATTATCCTTCTTATCATTGTAGAGCTTGATAGGCTCTACTAAATAGAAAACAAAAATAGAATATTTATTCATACCAGATTAGTCTAATACCTGAAAGTTGTGACTATGATTTGCTTGTGTATATGTACCAATCGTAGTTCAGGGTCATGCTTTTGGAGGAGAGGGAACAATAGGTTTTCTTTTAATCTCCTTCAATTGAAGCATAACATTGTCCAAATGAAGGACTTCTTAACAGGCTTCATCCCCTCCCTCGAGAATTGTTCTAAACAAAATTTTAATATGTCAATACAATTTAATTGTCTTTTAGAACTTTGTGTCACGATCCCTAGAATGACCTACATCTAGTACCCAATTATTGGTATCAACATTGACTTCTCAATCATATGTGGTAGTGTAGTTGAATCTTATCTTCCCTTCGACAATGGAGATTTATCCTTTGAACTGAGGAGAATTTTGCTCCCAATACTCATTGGTTGCCTCATAGACAATGTATTACACCCTCAAACCACAATGGCCTCTTCTCCCTCTCTACCTTTTATGGATTCCTTGACCTCTTAGCATGTTGAGTTGAAGCCTTATAGATATAACCTTTTCTTAGACAACATTGGAAATAGAATTGAAATAGTAGGGTTGACTAATTAGAGATAGAAAGTTGGGAAAAGGGATATTGGAGAATGGAATAAAGAGTTTGGTGGAAAGGAAAAAAATTGCAAATATATAAAATTGTCTAAGGGTGTTGGATGCTAGAGTCATCCCAAGAGATGAAACCAAAGCCATGAGCGGTAAGCTGACCAAAAATAAGAAAGATAAATCAATGGACAATTTTGGGAAATGAGCTAAAGTATAAGGCTCATGTGCAAAAGGGTGAACCATAAATGCTCTACCTAGGGGATGGAGCAATGAAACACGAAAAAAACTAACAAGCCTAGTACCCTTGCAAATAACTTCTTAGGGAAGCTTATACCGATATGAAAGGACTCAAGACCATGAAATTCAACAAACTAATAGGTTATAATTCACCCTCAATTTAACCTAGAGTTAGAGCAGTTATGGATCCACTAATTCACCTTATACATTTTGAAGTGATACTCCATCATAACAAAATTGTGCATAATATTTGCTAGTGACTGCCTAATACAATGTAATAATGGTGAAGCATGCAACCACCATGAAGGTACTTTAAGGTCCTCGAGGTCGATTTTACGCCAACAATGAAGAATTATAGCACATAATGACCATTTACCACCACCCATCTTGAGCCATGAAAACTCCATCTGCTCATCTCATCATAGGCCTCTCTGAAGCATGTGAGTGATGGGCATGGTTTCCCATGGCAATATCATTTCCTAAATGTTCATGAGATTCTCTGCTAATAATGGTCATACCACTTGGGGTCCTTTTAATTTGAAGGACATGTGAGTGGACTTTCATCCACTTATGTGTGCATGAGTCAAAACTTGTGGACCTTTTAAATTGAAGGAGATGGGAGTGGGATTCAATCTAATTATGTGTGCATAGATCACATGATCAAGCAATATAATTTCTCTGGTGTAAACACACACTCAACCACTACCCCAAGGTGTCCTTATGGATTCAAGTTAGGCCCTTATGGGAATTAAACATTATCCAACAATGAAAAACTCCTAGTTTTTCATCATTAAATCTAATTATTTTAGACTAAAATTTTATTATTTATAAAATACATCTTTAAATATTTTAAATTATTTAATTTATTAAAATTACATATTTTATATCCCTTTATTTTAATTTTTTCATGTGATCAATGTACTAGAGATGATACTAGTTACATCCACAGAAAATCCACCCATGTCTAGGTGAGATGATTATCTTTAATGTAGAAATTACTCCCAAGGAGCAAGCATGTCAATCTTGGTGAGACTAGAATCTAAGTGGGGAGGATAATAACGACTCCTCTCTACCACCCGAGCTACACCCACTTAATAATATGCTTTTATACCAACTCTCTTCCAAAAAAATCACAAAAAAATTAGAGTCAACACATTTTGAATCACTTACTGTGATTCATCATCATGTCATAGATAGATAACTTAATCCAAAAAACAAATATATACTACATAAATTCAACAAGTAAATCTCAATCAACAAAAAATAAATATTATTATATTTAAAATTAACGTTAGTGAGAAAATAAAAATTATTCATCTCAAAATAAATAAATAAAAAGGAAGAAAAAAAATAATAATGGAAACTTTTATTTTCAAGTCCATAATCTTTTAAGAATGAAAAAATAATTATTTTACCATAACACTCCATAAATATATTATCGATGCAAACGATTATAAATATAACATCGATACAAATATTATTGAAGGTAACTTTTAGCATTAAGTTTTTATATCTCTTTTCTAAATAATATATTAGATAATGTTGAATAAGCCTTAAATATTTGGTAGCGTAGGGAATTGGCTATCTTATTTTTAAAATGACATGATTTAAATATATCTTTAGTGAGCTAATCTCTCCTTTGTAATACCTTTTTAGTTAGTTGAAGCAATGTGATGTTACATTTTAGGTTAAAATTTTGAATTTTGATGGCCAAGGAGTTTATGATTATGATTAATGTTCATTGAGACCAAACTTTGGTCTATCAGATCTAAATAAACGAATTATTTAGTTTTATTTAAGATTTTATTTCTATGCTCAAAAAACTTGGAGAGAAGCCTCTCGAGTTCACTATAATTTTGACAACGTAAAAGGCTAGGAAGGTCAGTATTGCAACAAAGATTTTGAAACTGAGATCTAATGTGGTTGTACATGGAGCACTCTAAGAGAAAGTGATTTTCATCCTCGATGTCTGTATTCTCACAAAGATGGCAGAACCTTTCCATCCATTGTGTTTTAGTAACTACCCAATGACCCGTTTCACTATGGAGCTCATGAGAGTTCGTTCTAATCTTGGCTATATTAATTTTTGAGCTAGTTAAAATAGAGAGATACTTTTGATCTTCTAGGGTGGGGTTGATGACCTCCTTATAATATCTTAATTTTCTTTTAGTTGCTAAATCTTTCTCACTCCACATTTTTCTTTGAACTTATAAATAACAATATTTTTAATGTTTTTAATGTTTTGCAATGCAACATTCTCGCCAATCTCCCAATGGTTTAACCAGGCCTTGGTGTCTTTATACGAACCTCCTTTGAGCCTTTGGTGGTTTTAGCTGGAATTTAAAGCTAGCTTAGGAAGTCTATGGTCTCCTATGTTATTTACTTTGTGCTTATACAATAGAAGCCTAGTCATAGCTAGGCTCTCAATAGGGGAAAGACCCACTTCTATAAGGAGAATAGGATAGGGTGTGTTTCTTTTAATGTTGAGGTTATATGTTATAAAACGCTTCTGGATTTGCTCAATATTTCTCTAGGATTCTCTAGAGATGCTACAACCCCAAACCTCACATCCATATAAGATAACCGGAGTAACTAAAGTTTCAAAGAGGAACTTCTTTCTATCCCACATTCCAAGGTTTGCCGTTTTACAATTATTTTCAAGACCAAAATAAGCTTTCCATCCCCCATTAATCATTTTCTCATTGCTATAGTTCCAGTTGAGCTTGTGATGAATATCAATTCCTAAATACTTGTAGGAAAACACTTCCTCCAAGTTACTATTGTCATACATAAAATTAGCGTAAGTGTCCTTCTTGGATTTGATAATCATAACTTTTGTTTTGTCAGTGTTAACAATCATACCCATGGTAGAGTAGAAACCCTTAAGAAGTATAAGTTGCTTATCAAGATCAGATGGGAACCTTGTGAGAAGAACAATATCGTCAGTGTAGAGAAGAAGGATGATGATTATCCCAGCTACGATCATGCTAGCACATCCTGCTTCCTCTAAACAACCTTCTAGCTTGTCAATGTAAATGCCAAATAGGGTAGGGGAGAGGGGACAACCTTGGTTAACTCCAATATTACACTTAAGATCTTTAGACCCCCCCCCCCTCAATTGCTCTTTAACTTGGAAATTACATTCACGTATAACCTTATAGCAGCAACTCTCAACTCAAAAGGAACCTTTAGCTCTTCTAATATGTTCCAAGGGTTGTTTCTAGGAACCATATTGAAAGCCTTTCTAAAGTCCACAAGCAACAAAAGAGATTGGATTTATCATTGCGGCATTCCTCCATAATGATCCTAAGTGTAATGTGGTGGTCTGTTGTTGAGTGTTGCTTTCTAAAACACACTTGGCATTTAGCTTGCTTACCTTCACTTTCAAGCCTTATGCTCAACCTCCTTTCCAAAATAATACCATATAACTTGGCTAGGAGAGGGCTGATCATAATTGTCCGATAATTAGAGGGGTTATTTGTATCCCCACTTTTAAAAATAGGGATAATGAGGCTTTGAGTCCATGGTTTAGGGAACCCTTGCTTGATCACTTGATTGAAAAGCTTGTGAATGTGGGGGATAAGAACAGGACCTCCAATTTTTAAGATTTCCACATGGTAACCTTCAATGTCCTTAGCTTTCCCATTAGCCAAGCGATTAACCCCAAAATCAATGTCTTATAATGAGAAAACTTCTTTCGTTGTGAGCAGTGTTTCAAAGTTATCCATCCATGACATTTGGAGATTCATAAAGCTTTTTAAGATAGGAATTCCAGTCGTGTAAAGCAATTTTATTACTATCTTTAGTTTTCCTAGTTAGAATCTACCTCCAGAATTTTGTAGGAGCTACCTTAGAGAGGTGTAAGAGATTCTCTTGTCTTTTACGAATATACTACATTTTTTTCCTTTTAGTTAGGGCTTTGTATATTTTTATCTTGCCAATTTTAAGAGATTCATCAACAACTTCCTTAATTGATCTCCTCGCACTTTTACAATCTGTCATACCATAGGTTGGTTTTGCTATTTCTTTTATTACTTGAAACTTCAATTGAGAACTTGTTAATAGAATATGAGAGGGTTGTAGTAAAATTATGATAGAGATCTTCTATGTTGTCTATACTAGATAAAGGAAGCAAATTAGTTTTTAATTCATTTAGAAAGAGATCTTTTTTATTTCTCAAAGATTAACTTCTTTTGGCTATAAGGCTTATCTTCTATGGGATCTCTATGCATGACAAAATTGAGAGTTATAAGTAAAGGCCTATGATCAGAGTCAGGCTCATGGTCATTTAGGATGTCAAAATTTGTTATTTCGTTGTATAGAGGGAGATCGGAGATAACATAGTCTACCATGCTACTACCAAGCCCATGGATGTAGGTCATCTGGCTAGAATTGGGCTACTCCTTTAGACCGTTGCAAATTATGAGATCCTGAGCACTATAGAGCTTGACGAGCTCTGACCCAAACAAATTCTCCTCGAGGTCTTCAGAGCTCCTTTTGTACCGGCTAGCCAAAGGAAGGTCTTCGTCTAACCAAAGAGGATTGGGGTTGGAATGATTGCGTACAAGAATATCTTGGTTGCTTGAAGTTCAAGCATTAAAGTCACCCATTAAAAGGATATTTCCTTCATTCCTTAGGCTAGAAATATCATTCTCTAAACCATTGTAAGGACTATTTTTATCTAGATTCTTTTTCTTATAGAGGTTAGAATTGATGAGGGGGGGGGGGGCAGAAATAACATATTGCTATGTAGGTCTTTTTATCATAAATTTTAGTAATTTCTATCCAACTATATTGGTTGTAAGGGTCGTTTTTATAAATCCTAGCATGGGAAGAGATGTTCTTCTTAATGTAACATGCTATACCCCCAATGCCTCTATGGGAGGATCGCTTATTCTAGGTAGACTATAATGTAAATCTATCTATGTTAGGGACCTTAGATTCTTTGTGCTCCCAAGTTTCAACAAGCAAAATAATATCAACATCATTCGAGATCCAACTTAGCTTGGGGCCTTTGTTGCATGGAAAGCCTCGACAGTTCCAAGAAAGAATCTGGAGCATGTTGAATTGCTATTTATTATTATCTTTTTTTGTTTCTATCTCGAATAACATCTTTTCTTTTTCTGATTATTGCCCATTTTCCTTCCTTCCTAGCTTCCTTTACCTTTTGAACCTCGTTTCTCAATTATGCTTGATCTTTTGGAATGAGATCTTCATTTATAAATATTTCTGTTCCTTTTAGACTTGAGGTTTTACTAAGTATGCCATACTTATGGTCAATAGAGCTCACCTTTATTCAGATCAACCTTCCTTTATTCTCAGGTAGTTTCCCCAACCTTGTTGCTTCTGTGAGACATATTGTTTCAATTTTTAATTTTTTATGTAATTCTATCTGGGCTATGGCTAGAGTATCCTCATCTACCTCCTCTTTCAAACTGAAGATTATAAGTTTCAAGGCCCTTTTATTACGCTCATGGTCTAATTCTATCAATTTTTTCATTTCATCTTTAATTGGTTTGATATCTAATTTACCTGCCACACTATTTAGGGTGAGACGGCTATTAACTTTTTCTTCTAGCTCTTTAATCATGTCCTTCATTTTAAGACTCTCTAAAGTATCAACATCTACTTGTTGGGATGTTTGGTTCATATCTTGGTTTTTTTTTCTATAACCTGCAACCTAGTCTCCATTGCTTCCATCTTATTATCCAATAGTTCTATTTTATTTTCTATTTGTTTTTGGATCTTGTCTTCAAGAGATGTGAATTTATTTTCCAGCATGGC
>APFE031600562.1:156798-177687 GCA_000404065.3 Pinus taeda | reverse complement strand
ATAAAGGTAATAAGTAAAATCTATATTTGCGAGAGAGAAAAAAATTGTTTTGTATTTTTAATAATAAAATGGAGTTTCCCCGAAGGGTTGACTAGAGAGGGGGGGGGGTAGGGGTTGGCGGGTGTAGGTGTTGTAACTTCCCCATGCCCAATAACCAAAGGAACATGTCAACATGCCCCTGCCACATGTTATAACCATGCAGATGATTATTACCATGCTACCCTTTGGCTGGATGAAGGATAAGGGAGAGTTGGTGCAAGTTAGCTCTGAGCGTAAGAAGCGAATGGCATTAATGGCATACATGAGTCTAATGCATCATTATTGAGGTGGTAGTACCAATAATGAGTTGGAGAGGAATTGTGGTATGTGTCAGTCAGAGGAAGAAAAGGAGGGGTTGCTTCAAACAGAACCAAATCACCCAGGAAAAAGCTAATGGAGGTGGAGCAATGTTGAACCAGATGGTATTGATTCTAAACTCAAAAATATATGTAGAGGGTAGGGAAACCCTGTTCGATTAATTATCTTTCATCGTGAGTGCTTGAATTATTTAGAGTATGCAACACAAATGATTCAGGTGCAGGAGTGGGTGTTGAAATGGAAATTTCCTTAGTGGTCTAGGAAGGTGCAACAATTCATCCTTCAACTCACTCCAAGTAACTTCAAATTTGATTATGGATTTGGTAGTGGTTCTATAGGTTCTTGGAATAAATATTTTTTTTCAAATCCTTCTAGGGGAACTTCGTCGATCTTGGTGGAATGTTGAGTAAAGTAGGGAATGCTTTTTCTAATTTTTCCTTTGTTAATATATTGGGAGAATAGCTAGGATAGAAGAGTATAGGACAAAGGACCAGGGCTACCTCTAGTAGGAAAAGCAAGTGGTAGGATGAGACTAATTGCTAATTGGATGGTAATTACATGGGTGTATGAATTTAATGATCTCTAAGGTGTTTGGGTTGGTGTTGGGAGACCTGCCAAGCACCTAGGAAGCAGGGCTCAATTTGGTAGGAAAAATGTTGGAGGTCAGGAAGTGCTATTAAAGAAATTCTTTGTTTTGACAGCCTCAAAGCCCATTACTTCGTGGTGTGGCTTGGAAGGGGAAAAGGGCACAATATTTGTGAAGTTGAGTGGATTAGGAGGAAGAAGGGTTATAGGGACCGAGGATGAGCTTTGAAGCCTAGATGGCATAGAAATTGGTTGTATATAAATAAAGGAACCAGGGTTCTAAAAAGTCCGAGAGAATGGAAGGAGGAGGATATAATAGCCGACATATGGTGTATGAAACAGAACCCAATTTTGGCCAGAATACAAACCATTTGTTGCACAACATTTGAAATATCACAAGGGAAAGGGTGTGGCAGGAGTGAACCTTGTGTTGCCCAACATAATCTTGATTTCTTAGTCTAGCATCTCGCAGGGGGGGGGGGGAAATTGCAATGCCAAGAGAGAGGCAGTACGAGGAGAGGTGCGGCTTATTATGACGACAGAACCCATAAAGTAAAATCTCGTCTAGAAAACAGGGTGATAAGTTTTGCAACTCATTATTGAGAGTAGATCTTGGTGCAGGTCTAGGAAGCGATAACCAAATTTGAAGGGGAGGCATCATCCTTAAGAACCTCCCTTTCAGACCTGGAAGAGCTGGAAGAATGGTCAAGCTAGATATCAGATACAGGAAACACTCATGGTAGAGCCAATCAGTACATGAAAGAAGTGGATCTATACTGGAAGATACAATTTCTATTGGGGTGCATGCTAGAGGATAGCCAAGAGCATCAGAGGGATTTTCTTCAGACTCTAGACCACATGCATGGTCACGTGGAGCACTAAAATTGTTGATTGGAAATAATGGATCGCAAGATAGCAAGAATAGAAAAAGCATCTCGATATTCCTCCAACCACAACGAGACCCTTGGCAAAACCTAAAAACTGTATCCCTCTTGCTAGATCAGATTCATAACTTCTCCCCTAACTCTTTAATGGATCAAGTTCATGTTTTTAGTTTTTTTGTTGACTATGTGTATGGCCAAACTGACCAATATCCTAGTATAGGAACGCATGATGTTTTTGTTTCTACATTTCAACTATCTCTTGTGCCCCTACAAAGGGTGAAATTTTGTTTATAGTTCGGGCTTCTGTATGAAAAAACAACAGAACTATGTAGAACTCTATGTAACCACCTAATTTCGCAGAATAATAAATTCCACTTAAAAGAATTACAAAACTAAAATTTTAAATATATAAATGAATAGAATTTATTTGTATTTTAAAAACTAAAAATAAGAATTCATTAGTATTATATGTATATGGAAGTGTAATAATGTATAAACATGAATAGATGGATTTATATGTAATATAATTTTGGCATTACATATAAACAAAGACACCATAGAGACTAAACCTAGCAAAAAATTACAAGATGGGACTACATTGGATTGCACAAAGGCTGGGAACTACAACAAAAAGTATTGTGATTCTCTAATTTCCTTGAGGCTTTAACTGAGGCAAACAAAATGCCAGAATTGGAATATAGCATAGTAAACAACCGGAAACCAATGGCATTGCTAACAACACAATATTATATTATTTACAAAAGAATGAGTACCTTCCAACAGTAAAAACTAGAATAGATTGCATGGTGGACTTATTAGTCTAAAATGATGACTGGCAAATGAGGAGAAGAGTTTGCATGGGAAGTGTTCATAGCTGGAGTGTTGATGACTGTGGCCTCGTCCTGATGATCATTGGATTCAGTCTCAAATTTTGAGACCAAGAAGAGTTCCACTCGATTTAATCTAACCACGATATCATCCAAATGGTACCTGATGTCTCTCAGTATTCTCTTAATCTCCTCCTAGCCTGCAAAGAGCTTGTAGTTGTCAACCTACTTGTCATGGATTACCATGTTGAGTAGTATTTCCAACTAATGGTGCAACATTATCGAGTGAAGGAAGTGCAATCTTCTCCTCTAAAACTTCCCTGCATCGAGAACCCATTTAAGGTTGTTGCCTCCAATTTCTGAGTCATGGTGATATTTATGATCCCCGAACTCTCTAGCTTCCAAATGTAGAATTTTCTTTTTGACCTCAAGAGGGGCCAAGTCGAAAAAGTTCTTCATCAATTCCCACCCTAATAGATGACAATGTATGGAAGAGGATGCCTCAGGGGCACCACCCTTGAGACTAGGCAGTCATTGGTGAGGATCCATCTATGCATAAGACCTATAAACGAAACTATCAAGTTATGACTAATGACAAGATGGTATGACCCCATTAAAACATGAGTCGTAAACTCAACAACAACACTATAGAGGAGTAAGTGTGGGTGGAAGAGAAATAATTGAATCCCATTATGATACCAAATTAATATCTTCCACGACTTCCAGAAACCCTAGATTTTATGAGGATGAGAATATGACTATGTTTGAAATGTTTGGATTGGTGAAGAACTAGTGAAACCATAACCTTTTTTAGAACCATATGGAGAAGGTACTCAGCTACCAAACTCCATAGACCAACACTAGGCAATTGAACAAAATATCGTCGGGGTCAAGGGTTTGTGGTGCTGCCAAGGGTAAAACTACAACCAATTTGGAGGACGGACCAATTACCAGGTTATGTAAGAATAACACAAAGAACAATGACGCCTAATATGAAAATGAAGATACCCCGGTGGAGAGTTGGTACCCTGACAACAAAAGACTACAGGATGCAGAATTATCCAACTCTTTAACAGACAATGATGTAGTCCTACTATGACCACCCATGGAAATACCAATAAAAATAGACCTCTTGTGATTGTAACACAACTGAATATTGTCCACCATAGAGAGAATAATAGTTTAACCTTAAGGTCATCAGCAACTATACCACCACCTTTCCTTCACCTTGAGACCATGTTGGAGCATATATAATAAGTGACGGGTGTTATGAATCCAATATAAAGAGTGAAATGTGCCCCATGGGCTCTCCATAACGAGGACCAAGTGCACTACCAAAACCATATCTCATCCATCCCAAGATGTTGCCTCAGAGTAACCTCACAAATGAGCTTTCCCCTACTGTCAAAGCATTCCCTTTCCACAACCAATCCACCATGGGAGGGATGATCCATTCCAAAGTAGACAGAAGGAATTATCTTGCCAAAACATTTGATGTGAACAAAACCCCAATCTCCCATCTGTTGGCAATTAATATGAATAGAATTGGGTAGATGGCACAAGTTATGTGAACTAAGAAAACGCCACACGTGGCCCATGCAGAGCCAAGTGTAGAGCTAGGCTATATCACTGAGGGTCGTCACCTCTTTCACCATACATAATACCCACATGCAAATAATTACACTTGCTAGAGAACCAACGCTGTAAAGAAACCTCATGCCTCCTATAAGGACTCCATTGCCATGAAAACACGCTATTAAAAAATGAATATTTATATATACCATATATATAATATATGAATTTTGGATAACCTGCACGTAATTTAGATCATTGTAATTGTATTAAATTAAATTAACATTATTATGCCATATGATAATTGTTTTTAAATTATTTATAATTTTATTAGAACCAAAAAAATTTGATGAATAATAATCAATTTAAACGCTAACCTAATAAATGAATAATAATAAATTTATATTTTTTATTAAAACAATATATAATTTCAAAAATAATATTAGCAATTTAATTATATACAACTCAAATAACATCCAAATAATGACATATCACAGACACACAAATAGTTAATGTCGTTTAAATCAATATTTATATCTATGATATACGAATTTGATACAAACATATAAAATTTAAATTTAAATATAATATATTTAAAAAAATGAATTGAAATATATATATATATTAAATAACTTTAAAAATTATAGTAAGAGAAAGTTTATATTAGTTTATTTTTTATTTTTAAAATATATATATATGAAAATTATAATATAGAAATTCAAATAAAGAAATAATTATTAGGGTGGAAGATTTAGATACTACGTTATGAAATGTCACACGAAGATTCCAAAGAAAAAAGTAATGCTCTTTCCACTACTTTAAAATCAATATTTTTTCAAAAAATAAACTGAGTCATTGATGTGTTCGGAGAAAATTGATTTTGGTACAGCTTGGCATAGGGAAATTTTATTTTAATAAATTGATTTTGGTACAACTTGGTATGGAAAAAAATATTTTCATAAATAATAATGATAGTAAAGAGAGAATTTTTCTTCGGCATGATGCATAGTATTTGGGATTGGTAATATTTCTTTCGATGGTGATGTATTCAATAATTTTAAATTTATTGCGAATCTAAAGTTGTATTGGGAAAGGAAGTGATGGGATTAGCAATATTACTTTTGAAGATGATGTATCTGATGATATAATTTTATTTTAAATTTAAAATAAAAAGTATTGTAATAATTTCAAATGGTAAGTAATAATTATTAGCATTGTATTAATAATTATTTATTAGTATTTTAAATATAAAATTCATATATATTTCATATTTTTTTAAATTGCACATAAAAGTTATTAGATAAGATTAGATTGGAATTTGCAAAAATCAAAAGTTATAAGTTTGAGTATTATAAAGTTTTTAGGAGAAATTTGGTTTTTACAAGTTTGGTCAGTTAAACTTTTTGAAATTAAGGGAGAAAGTATTGGTTTTTGGAAAAAATGATATGATTAAACTTTGTAATAAAAAGATATATATATTTTTTCATTAGTGTTTTTGATGTGATGAATAAGATAAGAATGGTGTATGTCTTATTAATTATTTTGAAAAGCATAGATGAATAAAATGGGAGTGATTACAAGTTTGGTTTGCTCAACTTTTTGAAATTAAAGGAGAAAGTTTTGGTTTTTAAAGAAAATGATATGATTAAGCTCTGGAGTAAAAGGATATGTATATTTTTTCAATACAGTCTTTGATATGATGAATAAGATAAGAATGGTGTTTATCTTATTAATTATTTTGAAAAGTATAGATGAATGAAATGGCAGTGATATATGTTTTAATAAAGATTTTGAAAAATATTATATTTATAGAAATATAAATAAAAAAATTTAATTTTGAAAATTTAAATTATTATTATTTAAATTTATAATAATTTTATATAATTAGTAGATAATTACTTAATTCTAAAATTTTATTTTATTTTTATTTTAATAATATGTATAAATTTTTATATTTTTATATTTTTTTTAATTAAATAAAAACATTTTAATATTCAAAAAAATAAATATATAAATAATGATTTTGATTAGTTTTTTAATAATATTCAGAAAATAAAAACTAGATTGGAACTCTTTCATTACATCCAATAAAAGGAAGTTATTTGAGAAAAAAACCTATGATCTTTATTGGAGTAGGGCTTATTGTATGTTTTTATTGTTACCAAATTTAAATTATTAAATTTAATTTACACTATTTTAACGTTGTGTTGTGCAGTTTATATTATTTAAAAAAATATTCATAATTTTAATTTAATATTTATTTTAAGCAATATATAATATAACAAATATTCATAAATATATTATAATTAAATATAATAAAAAAATATATTAATTTACAAATAATATAAATGTAAAAAATGCCTTAAAATACTTAAGAAAATGTGGGTGTTTAAATAAAAATATAAATTTACAAATAATATTAATGGTAAAAATGTTAAAATATTAAGAAAAATGTAGTGTTTAAAAAAGTTTACAGAGTACTTACCAAATCCTCTTATTCTACTAAGAATAATAAAAATCTTATCATTGGTCTTTATGGTATATTTAGTGAAGAAACTTCATATTGTAATTTCGCGTAATGAAGATGATGATACTATTATAAGGAAAGAAATTTGGGGGAGGTTTACTAAGGGATTAGATGTTATATGATAAGAAGGATTTTATTATTATAGTAATGCATGGTATCAAGCTTTAAAATTTTGAATAAGGTCAAGTAAATTTTGAATGGGAAATTTTAATAGCAAGTGAGTTTTAATGGCAAATGAATGTAATTAGTTGATAAATATATTTGGGTGTTTACTAATCTTTTAAGAGAAAAAAAATACTTGGTTGTAAATAGGTTTAATAATGTTTACAATTGAAAATGTGATTGGAAAGCATGTCAAGATTGGTTGTAAAAAGTTTCACATAGAAATGAAATATTAACAAAATTGAGATGCTTATTTCCATTCCTAAATACATATAATTTATATTATGACTTTTCAAACTACATTATTTGGGTGGGAACTTAATCAAATGGATGTGAAGAGTATTTTTTGGTATTGTAATTTGTATGATAATTCATGTATAATAATATTCCTTAGCTTTGTCAAAGTTGATTATTCACTTTTTTATGTTGGTAGGTTGAAGTGTAGATAAATGGGATAACATATATTGTTTCTACAAACCAAAATGGTATTGAGTATTATATTTAACCAATGTAATAGTACACATATAAACACATCAATATTTGCATTGAGATAGACATATTATATTAAACAATAACAAAATATTGAGAGAATATCTCATTCCATTCTATTATCAAAGTAGGACTCAATTTGTGGGAAGAGTATCTCATATTCAACTAGATCTAACAACCTCCTAAACTTAGAAACAAACTATTCACATAGAGACAAACTCTACTTCACATTAACAAAAGAATGCCAATCAAAACCTTTAATATTATCACACATAAGACAAGTAGGAGTTACTCATTCTAATGATCCCCATTAATGAGGACTTGTCTCAATATTTGTTAGTTGAGGTCTTCATTAACATCTTTTACTAGCCTCCTATTCAGTGAAGTATGTATCTAGTCAAACCTAGCACTTGCATTTTGTAGCTTGATCAAGTAAACATCATCAAACTATTAGAGTCCATATGAAGGAACAATCATCCATTATAATGCATGAGTATGTAACCACCACAATTGTTGGTTTAATAGGATATTCTCTAAGTACGTGGATAATTCAACTTCTTTATGAACTCTCTCCAACTAAACACAAAAGATCAAGTATTGGGTACCTCCCAAGGCCCACAACTCATATGGTCCACTCATAAAACATCTAGCAAACACATGTCTCACTCCTTTAAGTGTCAACAACTCCATAATAGAGGTTCTTCACTATATCAAACAATTCATCCAAAACAGCAAGGACACATGGAAAGGGGGTATGCATGTCTATCTAGGGAATAAAATGAAATTGCCTTTACCTTACTTTTTTATCACCATATGATCTCCACTAAACCCAAAAAAATTATATGTTACATCTAAAACAATACCTATTCCTTCTTACTACAAACTCCTCATTCTACCTCCAAATGAATTCTACCATCATTACTTTGCTTTTCTAGCAAGAACAATGTAACTTCACTATAAGCTATCATGATAACCAATCAAGGGTTATTCACCATATTAATTTTCTTCCATCTCTAAACCAAAGTGTCCATGCTCCTACACTCACTTGCAGGATTGTTCTATTAAATAAAATACTAGTTGGGAACTAACCATACCTTTGTGTTGAACACTAGTGCTACACACAATAACTTGGAACCTATTGTACTCCAAGGCCTAACTCCAACCTAAATATAATGATTGAATAACTAGCCATCCTATGGACATAATTCCATCTATTAATACACCTAGGAACTCAACCATGGTGCTTACCTATTCTCTGGGAAAATATTTTGGATACATAATGTGTCCTAGCCAATCATACACTTTATGTAGCTATCAATGATTACCTATAGTGAAATACTCATTAAGTAGTCTTTTGTTAAGGAACAATTAGTGGGAACAAAACATGTGGATAAATTCCATTTTAGCTACAACACACCTTCTGAAGAAGACTTAGGAATGATTTTTACATCACATAGTAATTGCCACATAGGGATAAAAAAATTAGCAAGAGATAATGACACACACAATTAAATGATATGCTTTTCTGGAGACATGCATTTACTAGATATCTTCATTTACATGTTTGACATATTGCTTCAATCTTCAACACTCTTGTATAATATTCTTCTTTGAGCTTCTCTATTTCCTTAGTTAATTGTTAGAGTAGTCAATTCTGACAAACTCTACACCCACATTTTGAATTGACCAGGTTAAATATGTTTCCTTTACAAACCCCAAGAAATTTCAAGGACACATTTCTCTTCATTGTGACCTCTTCCCTAATAACCTATATGAACTTCTCACCATAAGCTTGGAAACCTTGTACCTTAAATTTGATTTAAAGTATTGGGTAACAATGATCATTATATCCCCAAGTTTTAAAGACAATACATTTGCAAACTTTTGGAACCATGACTATGCAGATCCACTTTTATAATGGAATGTTTTACAAATTTTCTTCTCAAAAATAAATGTGAGCCACTAATTACATGTCCTACCAACCTCTCCTTACAATGGCCTTCTAATGATATCATAGAAGACTAGACCTAGATAAATATTCTCAACAACTTTATAATATTCTCTATAACCTTCAAAAATATTAATGAACAAAGACACCTTTTAATTAATAATTTTTATTATAAGTATAACCCAATAAAACCCATATAATCCAGCCATAACAATTTGATTGATACATAACATACATTGCATTATGACCTTGGGAAATATAACCAATAATTTCATTTTCAACTTGTCCTCATATGGTAGTTTTCAATAAAAACAAAATATAGTCCATCATTCCCCATATGTGAGATAATGCCTCTCAATATTAGCTCCAACTTTTGTGCACATGATGCCATTAACACCTATTTTTCTAACCAATGGGCCTACTTCATATCTTCTTAAATAAATGTCATCAAAGTCAATTCCTTCCACAACCTCCTTCATGAAACTCAATCACAACTTCTAAAATTTCTTTGCTCCACATCTACAATTTCTACACCACCTTCTCTATGATATTGGAATGTATATAGATCGATCTTGTCTTGGTTATTCACGGTTTTGCAATTCCATGTCAATTCTCAATCTCATGCATTGGCATCAACGTGACCAACAAATTGACATATATGATCTACATTGGTAGTTCCTCTCAATATTGTTCTAAGACATTGATCTCTAGCACACAAGGAGTATGGTAAACAGATGAGCAAAATGGATTTGGTTGATGTGCAACTCACCTTAGAGATTGTAATAACAACTTTTTTATTTGAAGAACCAAATTAATTAGACAATATTCTTTCCTTTGCAACTTCCAAGAGTTTTAGGGTAGGTAGCTCTATTTGACATGAAGTCTTCTTTAGTAGGACACTTTACTTTTCCATGAGGTTGCACAAGGTCTCATCCTCATGTGCAAGTAACTACTTTTAGCTAGTAGATTCTTTCTTCTTGATGGTGACTATATCCTACCAGACTATGACTCCTTCATGTATGACTTCCTTCTATTCCTTCATTGAAACTCCAATCTTTGAGTGGGCTATCTTTTACATACTTTTCTCAAGACTTTTAACATCCTTGAAGCAACTCATATCATAAAGGATAAATTGCAACCACAGCACACTATTACAAATACATAGAATTAATTTCTTTTGAAATAATCCATTCTTATCTATACTAATCGTGCATATTTATAGAAAATTAACAAATCAAAAAATTATCATGATCATGGACTCCTCTCAGTACATAGTTAGGCCTCTATGAGCTCATATAGAGAAATGGAAAAGTGAAAATTGTTTCTACAAATCAAAATTATATTGTATTTATATATGTTCTATTTAATCAATGTAATAATACTCACATATAAATACATTAATTACAATTTTAAGATAGTTTGATTATCTTAACATATTCACAAAAATATTAAGAGAATATCTCAACTACACACCAAAATAAAAACAAAATAATTAAAAAAACTCTCTAATATTCAACTTGATTTATTAACTTCCTAAAACTAAAAAATAAATTATTCATATAAAAACAAATCTATATCACATTTATCAAAACAATAACAATCCCAACTTTAAATATCCAATAAATAATAAAAAATAAATACATTAAAAAATATATTTATATTAATAAGTAATTTCTAAGATTAAATTTAAGAATTCAAAAACCTAAATATTCCCACATAATAATAATAAATATAATTATATAATCACATATAAAATAAATAAATAAATATATTAAAAATATTTTATACTATAGTAATTTCTAAGAATAAATTTAAGAATTCAAATACCTAAATATTCCACCATAATAATAATAAATAGGAAGCCGTAATATTATAAAAGTCAATTACCATTCCATAATTTTTATATATTGTGCTATATTGGCAAGAGCTAACGGGCATACTATACGGCATTAAATGCCCGGCTACATGCGCCTCCATTAGCGCTTTAACACAGATACACATATTTTTTATTTATCTATCACCGCGCATGTAGTGTGTTAAAGAGCTAACCAGAATACATGTAGCCGGCCATTTAATATCATATATAATGCCCGTTAGCTCTTGCCGTGCCACATTCATGAATAATGTTAATTCAATGAACTAATCTTTGTTCCCTGTGTCATTAATTCAATGGTCCTCCTTGTCCTCGTGAAGGCATTTCAAATTATTAGAAAACATGTTTATACAGCCTTTTACAACATGTTTATTATGATGCTTATGTTATGATAGCTCGTAATATGTTTATTATTAAAAGGACAACCTCTCCTTTTTCTCATTTCTTTCGGTCCTCCTATTATTCTTTGCAATGCCATTATTTATGTTAATTCATTCCAACTCTTCATAAATGCCATTAGATTTCAATCATCTACTGGCACAAGGGTCTTCAAACAATCATGAATTTGTATGGTCATTATTCATTTATCATGTGGAATAATCACTATGGTTATAATAATAGTAGAGGACAATTAGTAGATTGATAAAATAATAATTTCATTAATTAATATTAAAGTTTATATGTTTATCATGTTTTATAATAAGAAATGATATAGAAAAAAAATTAAAAGATTTTATTAATTTTAATTTTTAATTTTGTTAATTACATATTTTTTAATGTCTAGAAATTAATAGAATAAAATGGGATAATTAAAATTATATTTAATATTAATGATCGCTTTTATGAAATTGGTTGCATTGTTAATTTAAAAACATTTCAAGATAATTTGTAAAATTAATGATACAAAGGTGGTTGAAAATGTACCATGTTTCTTTTTAATGTTTAACTTTTAATAATATAATTTTATTAGTCAATTGGGGTTATCTAAGATGGTTAGGTAGAATGGTCATTATCTCTTTCACTGAGGTTCAATTCCTCGAGAATGACATGATGATGAGAAATATTATTGTCATGGATACATGCTTATGTGTATTGTTGTATTGATCCTCACTCTCGCTCTTAGGCTCGGAGAGAGGATGATTTCCCTTGAGAAAAAGTTATAAATGTATTGAGTTTCATAACGAAATTACTCTCTTAGATTATGAAAATCATATTTACGTTGGTACTTTTATCTGTACCAAGTTCAATGATAAAAATGACAATTTGAAGAATATCTGGTTTGTTTTCTTTATACCATTTATAGATAATTTCCATCATAGGGGGAAGCATCATTGTCATCATCATTATATTACAAATTTTACTATATATCAATATTTTCTATTATTTAGTAAGATATTATGTCAATATAAATAGGGTGAACTATTGAAACCTATAGTTTTTTTTGATAGAAATCTATATTAACCCCACTTTTTAACAATAATGAGAATTTGTATTAAAAATCAAAATAGTTGCAACTTTACCTAGATGATGACAATATATTACATATCGAGATATAACTATAAATAGAAACCACTAACCATTCAAAGCTATCAAATAAACATAAAATCCAAAAATATAGAGATCCACGTGTTCCAAAGCTTTCAATGATATATGTAAATAAACTATTATGATACCAATATGCAAAAAACAAACATAGATAAGTTGGAACAAAAATCATTTTCGCCCAGTGATTGCATCCTCTTAGTTTGGAATGTTAGCCTCCTTATCAGATTGAACAATCCCTTGACATGTTTAGCTTTTATTGAAGCTTCCATTGGTGATAATTTCACATGGATTGCCAAACAACCTAGTAGTTGTCAAACAAAGAAAGAGGCAGTGACTTCGTTCATCAACCTCAAAGGTTGTTGATGAGGGAAACACTATTATTTCTCTCATTCACATAGAGCCATAATATGGTTTGAAGCTTCAACATAGAGGCACTCCTTAGCTTTCTTAGATTCGTCCAACCTAGTCTCGAATTAGGATTTCTAAGTTTCATTTTGTTCCATGGCTATAGATAAATAACCCTTCATGAATGTTAATTCCATTGCAAAAGATGTCACGCAAAGATACACTTACTTCACATCTATAACCATTGTGGGATAGCAAGTGTAATGTTTCATTAAACTTGGAATTGATTACATGGCTAAGGACGATAAGGGGAACAAAGAGCCAAAAGATAAGGAGAAACACTACAAAAAATAATGAAAAGCTATGAAATAAGCCAAATGAAGAAGACAATGGGAAGAATGGAAGGGAGTTTGTACATAATGATGAGAAATTAAATGTCCATATAACATTAGAAGACCTCATGATTATCAAAGAAAGGGAAATGACCACAACTTCATGCAACCATAAACAACTTGCTACATAACATGAAATGAGTATGATACCATAAATAACCAAGGGATCAATGTCCTTCTCCATGAGATAATGGTGCATGAAATGTGATGCCCAAACAAGATATAATTGATAATTAATGCAATGTTGGAAAATGGATTGAGTCTTGAAACCCATCCTTTACAAATGACTAAAGCCATGATCATGAGATTAGGGTGACAATTATGTTCTTCAACTCCTCTGTCAAAATCAATAAGCTACTTTTAAATGTAATATATCCATGATTAACCATTTCATCTACTTCATGATTTAGGATAATGAGGTGTGCTAAAAATAATTTAGGATTGAGTTCATCTTCTTAGAAAAAATACTCCCTAAACAAATAAAGAAGTGAGCAAACCATAGAGTTAAATTTAAAAAATAATATACAAATTGATATGGTAATGACTTCATCTTAAAAATATATTTGAAAATGAGTAAATCCTTGGTAAAACTTATTTTTTATTTATTTGTAAAAATGCATAATCCTCACATAAACTTGAACTTCTATTTTCCCCTCAAATCACAAATGAACCTCCCTTACGATCCATATCCATATCTATGTTGAACCCTCCCTAATGGGAGTGCTTTCAGGACAACATTTTTCACGGTGGGGGATATAACAAAAATTTTGGTCAAGATATGGTTCACAGGGAAAATGGCTCTCCGATGGCGTTTTCAAAGCGGCATCATAATTATTGACATGCGCACAATCTGTTTGGTGAAAAGTGTGGCAGTCCTTAGTGGTGGATCTATGATCCACATCTAGCGTTGCCTGCCCTTTGTGTGGTAAGTTTTGGGATCCCAAACAATTTCACACCTTCCCAAGTCAAAACGTCTTAAATGCGAATAGGTGGGAAGTAAGGTCTTTGCATACGTTAAGATGCCCTGTTTTAAAATGCCTTCTGTTAGAATTTCTAACACGAAATTCTACTGCAGTCGCTGATTTATTTCTCCTACTTATTTCTCACAATAAGTGGTTTAAAAAACCCTTCAGTAAACATTAAAATAAATTCTACTGCAGTTATTACATAATAGCATAGAGAAAAATAACAATGATATACAAGCACAAGAATCAATCACATCAACATAGTTAATTTTGGACAATTGTCTCCGAAAAAACCCAATGTGGGAAAACTAGTGCAGTAGATGAGGGTTTATTTATTATTCTTCAGCAACAATCTCTTTACAAGGAATGATTTTGCAGTACATAAAGAAATCTTCAAGAAAACACCTAAGATAATTTTCCTCATCAACTAGGAGAAATTTTGACACCCCAGAGACCCTTTAGCCTTCATTGTGTCACCCTTACATCATCTGTGTGAGGTCTGCATCATCCCTACATCATCTTCGTGAGAACTCTTCACTGTCTACGTTATCTCTCAGAGCTCTCCGTCTGCACTGTCTCTATGAGGCACTATGTCACCTTCTCCTCGGCCTCCGACTAATGCTGAAAACCCATTCTTCCTTCACCCTACAAATCTCCCTCTGAAATCAAAATCTTTCTCCTTGAGAATCAATTTCCCTCGGGTTACTAAGTATTTTCCCAGAGTGTCCAAATGAGTCCCAAGTCCTCTCTTATACTTTTCCTGTTGATGAATAAACAACCGATATTAAGTCCCTAATTAATGACTAAGATTCAAACAGACTTGGTCCTCGTATCTTAGAAGCTTCTCACCCATATCTTTATTAATACCCATTAATATTTTTATTTTCCTAAGTTTAGACTTAGGAACCTATTAAAAATATTAATTATTTTAATAACTCATCATTTTGGTGGAATTTCTCCAAACAATTTCTTGGCCTTGGAGATGTCATGAATTATAGCCCCTCCACAAAATTTCGGAGATAGAACACATCCGATGCTACCCAAAATCAACACTCCCTCTCAGCGAGGAATGTGTTCTAGTAGTGCCTCCCAGTAGAAGCATCACACTGATCCATGACATCAGTCCTCTACGCTATTGATGCTCAGCCTGCTGCCCCTCATCTACTACGTTGTTTCACCCTGTACTACTGCCCATGACATTGGAACTGTCACTGGTACATCTGTACTACAGCTCCCTTTGAATATGTTGCATCATGCTGCCCATAGCATTGCCACTGCTAACTGTTGCACTGCAACTCCTTAAAATATCTGCTTTTGCTACTAAAATAGATTTTTAACCATCCCTGTCTTCTCCCTAAAATAAACAAACTTTGTTCTTCCCAGAGCCTTGGTGAGAATGTCTACCACCTGTTCTCTCCTGTCAGGGTGTACCTCAACTATACGGCCCCTCATTGGACACAGTCTCTGAAAAAGTGACACATGATTTCAATGTGCTTCAATCGATCATGAAAAACTGGATTATCATAGAGATTGATGCAACCCTGATTATCACACAAAATATTGGTCGCTTCCATCCTTCTCCTGAATAGATTCACAAGCAATTTCCTAAGCCATATGACTTCACATGAAGTTGTGCTAGCTACCATATATTCAGCTTCAGTTGAGCTCAGAGCTATGGATTTCTGTTTCCTACTACACCAGGAGGTCATTCACGATCTAATGTTGAAACAGTACCTAGTGGTACTTTTCTGATCTACTGAACTTCCAGCCCAATCAGCGTCAGTGAACCCACTCAGCCTGATGTTATTGCCTTGGGTGTACATTAGTCCATGCTCGAATGTTCCTCGTATATATTTGAGAACATGCTTGGTTGCTACCCAATGCACCCTCTTCGATTCCATCATGAATTGGCTGAGGGTGTTGACAGAGTAACAAATGTCTAGCCTGGTATTGACCAGATACATCAGGGACCCTATGAGCTACCTGTACAAGGTGGGATTGACTTCTTTTCTTCGGATGCATCAATATTCTTCCAGATGGTAATCATTGGGGTAGCAATAGGTACAGTCCTCCATTTTGAATCTTTTCAAAAAATTTGTAGCGTATCTCCCTTGTCTAAGGAAAATCCCACCCTTCTGCTGCCAAACTTCCAACCCCAGGAAATAATGCATTCATCCCAAATCCTTCATGTTGAATTCTGTAGCTAAGTTTTCCTTGTAATCTTTGATGAGCCTGGATGAGCCTGTCAGAAAAATATCATCTACATATAACACTGGGATTAGAAGCTCATTCTCTACAACCAGATAGTAGAGGTTAGGATCTACGTCACTCTTGACGAATCCCATCTTCTGCAAGTAACCATCAATTCAACTGTACTATGCTCTAGGTGCTTGTTTAAGCCCATACAAGACTTTATTTAACCTGTGTACATGAGATTTCTTCTCAAGTGTCTCAAAACCCTCTGGTTGCTCAATGTATACTTCTTCTTCTATCACCCCGTTCAATAATGTTGCCTTGACATCCATCTAGTGAATCTCCCACCCCATCTATGCTACAAGGGATATCACAGATCTAATAGAAGTATACCTAGCTACTGGGGCAAAGGTTTCTTCGTAGTCTGTCCCTTCTTTCTGAGCATACCTCTTAGCCACAAACCTAGCTTTGTATTTTTCCACATTGCCATCTGCAACGTATTTGATTTTGTAGATCCATCTCAAACCTACAATTGACCTATCCAGAGGCCTGGTACCACTTCCCAGACATCATTGACCATTATGGAACTATATTCCTCCACCATAGCATCTACCGATACTTGATTATAAACGACCTCTTGAAAACTAGAAGGTTTCCCAACCTGAGCCACTAAGACTTGATATCTGTTTGCTTATCTACTCTCCCTTTTCTCATTCCTAGGTGCACCGATGAAATCCTCTGCATCTCGTGGTATCTGTCGAAGTTCCTGGCTCATTCTACCACTGGTAGTGGGTATATCTATCTATTCCTCCTCCTCCTAAGACTCCACATGTTGTGCTACCTCTGGAGATTTTCCTTTTGGAGAAATACTGGTGCTAGTTTCCACTAGTTGAAGTGGTAGGAACAATGGATCATCCTTTGACTGCTCTTCGGAAGGCATTTCTCGGGATTTCCTGAAAGATTTGTCCTCCATGAACTTTACATCTCGTTGAATTACGATCTTCCTATTCCCTGGAAGATAAACTTTATATTCCTTAGTATTCTCGCTATATCCCACAAGATATCCTATTTTCGTAGTTTGATCCAATTTTTTCCTCTTTTCTTCAGGTACATGGCAATATACCAAACTCCCACATATCCTGAAATGACTCACCTCAGGCTTCTTATAGGTGAAGGCACTCTCTGGAGTAATCTTACCTAATGCCCTGTGAGGAGTTTTGTTCTGGACATACACTGCCGTGTTGCATGCTTCTGCCCATAGAAACTTGGGCATATCATGATCATACAACATCGCCCTCACTACTTCAATAATAGTCTTGTTCTTCATTTCTGCTACTCCATTCTGCTTCGAATTATAGGGGTTGTCCACTCTCTTCTTATGCCTTCCCTTGTGCAAAAATAAGTGAAGTCCTTATCGATGTATTCTCCACCATTGTCTTAGTGCAATATATTTATCCTCTTTTCTGTCAGATTCTCAACTAGAGCCTTGAACTCTTTAAATCGACCAAAAACCTCAAACTTGGTTTTTAGAAAGTAGATCCAAGTCTTTCTCGAATGGTCATCAATGAAAGCGACGAAGTATTCAGCACCACTAAGAGATTTTGTGGATATGGGCCCACAAATATTTGAGTGTATCAATCCCATAACACTCTTAGCTCTATTGTTGCTTCTAGAAAATGTTGCTTTGGCGTACTTTCCTACTGTGCATCCTCTGCATACATCATCTCGTTTGGTACTCAACTCTGTAACTCCTAATACTGTTCTCCCGATAATTCTTAGAGCCCCATGGTGTAAGTGTCCCATCCTCTTGTGCCATAGTTCATTCAAATCCTATTTCCCACTGTTGCCTATCAGTGTCATTGGAGATTCTAGCTGTAATCTATACAGCCTGTTACTTCTGACTCCAATTTGGGCCTTCTTTTTCCAACTCGGGTGTTTAACATATACTTTCTCCTTAATGAAGAAAACAACATAGCCCTTGTTTTTAAGCTGAGATACAGAGAGTAAGTTCATCCCCAATCCCGACACATGCAACACATTAGTTGCTCAAAGCCAAGCCCCTACTTCTATTTGAAAGATTACAATACCTCTTCTTACGGGGGTACATTTTGACTTATTTCCCATGGTGATCTGGAAGTTCATCCTTTCTTCCCGATAATTCGAAAAACACTCTCGTATTCCTGTCATGTGCTAGGAAGCTCCACCATCTATATACCAAACCTAAGAGGAGGCAAAACTCGCTAAGAAAGCAACTTCTTCTTCCAGTTTGGAAGCTAACATAGAATAATCATGATCCATGTTCCTCGTGCTCTCTTCTTCCTCTGGAGATATGCGTGAGTCCTTCTAAGTTGATGCCCCAACATCATGATCCTAACTCATAGCAGATTCTTTAATTTCATTGCTCGATCTCTGCTATGATACCATGTTAGAATTTCTAACATGAAATTATACTACAGTAACTGATTTATTTCTCCTACTTATTTCTCACAATAAGTTGTTCACAAACCCCTTCAGTAAACATTAAAATAAATTCTACTACAGTTATCACATAATAGCATAGAGAAAAATCATAGTGATATACAAGCACAAGAATCAATCACATCAACACAGTTATTTTTGGACAACTGCCCTCAGAAAAATTCAATGTGGGAAAACAGGTGTAGCATATGAGGTTTTATTTATTATTTTTTAGCAACAATCTCTTTACAAGGAATGATTTTGCAATATATCAATAAATATTCAAGAAAACACCTAAGATAATTTGCCTCCTCAGCTAGGAGAAATTCTAACACCCTAGAGACCCTTTAGCCTTCACTGCATCACCCCCGCATCATCTGCATGAGGATTGCATCATCCCTGCGTCATGTGTGTGAGGATTGCATAAGAACTCATCCCTGCCTACACTATCTCTCAGATCTCTCCCTCTGCATTGTCTCTCTGAGGCACTGCGTCACCTCCTCCTCAGTCTCCCACTGATGTTAAAACCCTCCTCTTCCTTCACCTTGCAACTCTCCCTCTAAAATCAAAATCTTTCTCCTTGAGAATCGATTTCCCTCGGGTTATTGAGTATTTGCCTGGTGTGTCTCCAAATGACTCCCAAGTCTTCTCTTATATTGTTCTTGTTGATGAATCAACAACTGAGATTAAGTCCCTAATCAACAGCTAAGATTAAAACAGACTTGATCCTTGTCTCTTACAAGCTTCTCACGCATATCTTTATTAATACCCATTAATATTTTTATTTTCCTTAGTTTAGACTTAGGAACCCATTAAAAATATTAATTATTTTAATAACTCATCATCTCGGTGGAATTTTTCCAAACGATTTCTGGGTCTTGGAGATCTCATGAATTATAGCCCCTTTACAAAATGTCAAAGCTAGATCACATCCAATGCTTCGCAAAATCAACACCTTCTTCGTTCTCTCAGCTGGGTTTCCCCTCTCATAGTAGATTGGATGTGAGCAAAGTCGCCTCTGATAACCGAGGTAAGCTCATTTATGAGAAAAGCATGCTTAAATGTCTTGGAAGGATAGAGTATTGGCTTATACACTACACCTGGCTTGCCATGAAGAGTGTCCCTGTGCTTCACCTCATTCTACACGCTCGGTCTTTCACGTCCTCGACTCGTTATATTTGCCTGGTGATGGACTCAAGGTGGCAAAAACATTGGGTCAATGTTGCAGCCTATGCCTTTTAGCAACCATCCTTCTATTCAGGCTAGTGTGGAGGTATATTGTTCATGTATTTCACTCATGTTGTTAATATATAGTTGTGTTATAGCCTTACAAAGGTCAGATCATCACTTTGTCGTTTGATTTGTAATTGTATCTACTCATCATTTCCTTGCTTTCTAACTCCATCGTTTATTATACATAAGGATTAATGTTCTTTGTTCTATTCCTTCACAATTCTGGGTATGGTCCGTCATTTGAACTGGTTCTAGTATTACCCTCGGTGTAACAGCACAAAGTAAACTAACATTAATGTCTTAATGAAAAACAAATACTTACAGTCTGCCAAATGATCACAAGATTTTGGGGACGACTCTCCTCCCAACCGTAGACTTAATTGTGCGGGATTCTGCTACAACTGGCCACCCCCGAGCCCTCAATCAACGACTATTGCCAGTGCTCCTAAGTCTTAGTATACCATTCTCCCAAGAGAATGAAAGATAGAATCTCGGAATGATGGAATGCAAGCATGCCTCTCATCTTCCTCACCAT
>APFE031600562.1:25510-155813 GCA_000404065.3 Pinus taeda | reverse complement strand
TAAAGGGAGGGATATTATACTCGGTAACTCCTAAGAATTCAAACCTTGTCGGGATTTCCTTCAGTTGTCTAGTGTTGGTCTGTGGAGTGTGGTACCCAGGAACCTTCTCCAATTAGTTTTAATAGGGTTTATGGTTTTGTCAATAGTGTCGTTTTGAAAGTCCTTCCAACTCTTTTAATAACCAGTGTTCATGAGGATTAGGATTATGGGCAGTTCCCGGTGTGCAAGAGTCATGGGTTTACAATTTCTGGTTTTCGTCCACATAACATTACAATTGGTTTAACCTTGGTGTTCGTGGTCCCTTTAGTTGGCGAAGACTACTTTCAAGTGGTTTTGTCCATTAGAGTTGGTCATTATACCACAATTTCTAGTTGTTTTCATTGCAGGTTCATAACCTTCATGGCTCCTCGACAATTCCTTTCTAGTTGTACGGGTGGCACTCTTGCGTCACCTTCAATGCAACGATGATGTTTGTTTGGTTGGGAATCCGTAGCAAACTTTTTCGAGGCAGCTCCTCTGGAGGTCCATAAGGAAATTATCCATCTAGAGGTAAAAGAGTTTGGGGATCGAGTCTATTTCTCACATTCAAAGATAGAAGGTAACAACCTTAAGTGGGTACCAGACTCGAGGAAGTTAGCAAAAGAAGGCTTCACTTCCTTCATTCCATCAACCTACATTGACAACTGGAAACTCTACTTCACATGGTTATTAGAGACAAGCAAGTGGACAACTACAAGTTGTTTGCAAGGCAAGAGGACATAACGAGAATTCTAAGGGATATCAGATACACTTTGGATGATATAGTGGTCAAACTGTCTCGTATAAAACATTATGTTGTCTTAGATTCAAACATTGAATCAAAAGAGCATCAAGATGTGCCAACGGTCATCAATGCTCCAGCTCAAGCCTCCCCTCATTCCAACTCTTTTGCCACATCACCGGCAATCATCTTGGACTAGCAAGTCCACCAATCACTTTATCTGTCGATCTACCATGGGTAACATTTTGTGTTTTTTGTCAACAACATCTTGATGTTTTGTTAATTTGGTTTCTAAACAAGTATATGCATTATTATAGCTATTTTTAGTTTCTACTTAACTCAATTACACTAGAAAAACAAGGAGTGATGTGTCATAATCTCTAGTTCTCATGGTATTTCCAAATTTTATTTTATAGTAATCAGTACATATGGTAATACCTATGCTTATCCTTGGTGGTAGATAAAATTTATCGAATCACTGTTATAAACATCTTTTTAAAAATATGAATGAACAACTTACACTATAAAATCTTTTGATACTAATAAAAATCTGCCATGCAAATTTAAACAAAATAAAAATAAATAAATAAATTTAGGTTAAACTCTTTAAAAAAACTTATTTAAGAAAACAAAAACCATAAATATATTAAGTTCATGTGTTTAAAAATCATTGACAAATGCTGTAAAAATACGTAAAACAATTATGTTGTAATATATTGATTTGATATAAAGTTCATTTCTCTCCACACAAAAATTTTTAAATATTAACATGAATTAATTTTGACATTGTCATGTGGTGAAGTTTTAAAACTCATACTTTCCGCAAATAATTATAACTAATAGTCAAAGTCATTATTGCTCATTGTGTACGAATCCCAATTATAAATTGAGAATTGCGTATTTTCAATGGGAGAATGGTTCCAATGATACAATTTAATAGGTCGGTGTAAAAAATATGAGGTTCTAATATAATACATTTAGGTAAATATAATAATTGATATAGTGTTGTTAGTTGGAATTTTCTTCATATTCATAGACTCCTTTACGGAGTGGGGTGAGGGGTACTTATTTGGCCTCTCTTCACATCATGTTTTTATTAAAATAAAAATAAAATAACCTAATACATATAAAAGTTTTACAAACATTATTATAGTTAATTAAAATATTTCTATTAATCCTATTTCATTACAATGTGGCAAATTAGTTATTAGATTGTATTTTATGAAAATTTAAATAAAAGTATGGTGAGGAAAAAAATTATTTAATAATATATTTTTATTTTTAGGGAAAATATTAAATTTTAAAATATTTCTAAATTTTGAATTATTAAGTTGTTTTCTATATTTAAAAATATAATATTTTAATTTTTAAAATAATATAAAAAATTTTTAAATTTTTTTTTTTTTTTAACAGAGTCGGTTACTTTTGTATTACAAAATCAAAAACATAGATCTGTTACATAGATGTCCGGAGTTTGGGCAGGGAGGATCAAAACCGGGTACGTAGACCCATTATTCTCTTTGCTGCCTTTGTAACTGAAAATAAAAAGACAACAGCTATATTGCCTGACGAAAACACCACATAGCAAACAGAATTTACAGACCATAAGGAGTTTTTTGGGTGACCGAGACATCAGGGATAGGTTCCCTCCGAGCACCACTAGCTTTCGTTGAGGCCTCAGCATGGTAGCTTTGGGTAAGGGCTCTGATCTGCTCAATAGCTTCCTCCAAGTGGCTGCATCTACCCTTCAGATTTTCGATTTCCACCTTCTGCTTCTCGAGTTTCTTTCGCTTGGATCTGGTGTCTGATTCATAATCATCTTTCAGTTCCTTGAGCTGATTCCTGAGTCTATTGATCATGAAGGTGTGTGTTTTGCACATTGTGCAATCCTTGCTGAAGAGCCTGTCAATGTTGATGGTGGGCTCTTGAGGGTTTTACTGACCGGCCTGTTCCGCCATGATAAGAGAGGGACAGCGCGAGGCTGTGCAGAGAGGATAGAGGAGAAAGGGAGGGGCGCTGGGAAGGATATTCAGACGGGAGGGGAGCTGATGAGGAGGGGGCGAGGGGTGCTGAAGAATGAGGAGGAAATTCTGAGCTGAGGAAACAGGATTTCTGCAAGGAGAAACACACAGAAGGTCAGAGAAAAAAGGAGTCACAATACAAACAGCTTTTACCAGAAGCAATATGCTGATAGATGAAGCACGCAAAGATGAAGCACGCAGGGCCACGATCGAGAGTGAACCGCGCTTGGAGGAATCACTGAATAAGGGCATCGCTTTGAACTGAATTGTGAGGAAACCATTTCTCGGCCTGCTATAAATAGAAACAGAGGAGCTTCCACGATGAATTATCCAGCTCTGAGGAGATCTGTACTTGGGTGAGGGGAGATCCTTCAGAGAGATGGTGCTGCTGTCCGAAGGCCTGCTGAGGTGATAGACGCGCTTGTGCAATCTGACATTGGCTGCGCTGCTCTGATGATGAGTGTTGCTGAGACAAAACTTGATGGTCCTTGCCAAATCTTGAGGGTTGATTTTAATCATACGCTGCTCGTTTGATCTCTCAGTACGAAAAGGAGGAGAGTGAAGAGTTCTGGGGGAGGAGCAGATCCACTAATGAGTGTGCCTGAGGTGACTTGTAGGCCTGGGAGGATGAGCCTTCTTAAGGAATGGCTTCTTCATACACTTTTTCATTTTCTTTAACCTGTCCTGTTTGCCTACCTGTGGCGTTGTTAGCCTGTTCATCCGCCTCTGAGTTGTTTCCTCTTAGAATATGCTTGAAGGTGACTTCTCTGATTGTCCTTGTGTTCTCAATTATCCTACCTCTGATTCTGTTAAGGGCAGTTTGCCTGAATTCTTTCCCTGAGGACATGGATGCGATAATAATTGCCGAATCCCCCAATATGAGAAGGTTTTGGAGGCCTAATTTCCGGGAAATGGAGGTTCCCAAGAGGAGGTTGTAGGCCTCAGCTTTGTTGTTGGACATGGGTCCAAGACCCCATTCATATTTTACTATGGTTTTCCCTTGGGAGTCTTTGATGATTCCACCAGCCCCAGCTTGTCCTGGGTTATTTTTAGAAGCCCCGTCAAAGTGAAGGGTTGGCTTTCTTTGCTTTTGAATTCAGTTTTCAACTTCCTTCTTTGTTCCTCTCAGCTTCCATTCATGATTTCCCTTACCTGTGTTTGGCTTCTTTTTAATTCTTGCTTCAATGTTAAATTTGTTCACCCATTCTTGTACCTTTGCCTCTGTCTGCTCCAGGTCAATCTGGTTAAAGCCATTGGTTTCGATGGTCTCAGATATGAGCGCCACTGTTTTGGCTATTGTTCTAGCTATGCAAGGCTTCTTGTCATTAAAAATGCACTTGTTTCTGGCGATCCATATCTGCCAGCACAGGTTTGAGGGAATGCTGTTCCAGATTCTTGAGGCCAGATTCTTCCTTTTATTGGTTTGAGGAAAACAGTTCCCCCAGTTCTTTTGAAGGGTGGCGATCTGATTGGGAAGATCCCCAGTGTTTAGAAGGCAGGCTATAAGGTTCCAACAAGTTCTTGCAAAAGGGCAGTCTATGAAGAGATGACTGCAACTTTCCTCCGCCTCCCTGCACAAACAACATATTGAGGGGCCTTGGATGCCCTTCTTTCTGAGGTTTTCCGCAGTAAGGATTTTTCCATGAAGGAGGGTCCAGTTAAACAGTTTAACCTTGGGCAGACTTTCTATTTTCCAAGCGACTTTGTGGAGGGACAAGTTATTTGTTGGTGGAGTATTCTGGAGGGTTTTGTATCCCTCTTTCACCGTATAGCAACCTCCACTTGGATCCCAGATGAACTTATCTTCAGAAATTCTGTTGGTGGGAGCTGAGCCAATAAAGGAGGATTTGAGGTCCGCCCAAATGTTCGTGAGGTCATTGGGAAGGGCGAGAGATTTCCAACCTTTCCAAACATTCTGATCCCACTGAGAGATGTCATAGAGGGTTTTTAGGTTTGCCTGCATCATCCATTGTTGTAGGGGCCTGTACTTGGGAAGAGCTCCTCTTGCCTCCGTGCCCATAATTCTGTCGTCCCAGACACTAATTCCACTCCCGTTACCCGGAGCCCTTGAGATATGGGGTTTGAATTGGTGGAGGGATTTTTTGATAAGCTTCCAAACAGGGGTGCAATGTCTATCAATGATAGTTTCCGAGAGGATATTGTTGTTGACCCCGTTCAGGTATTTTTTCTTGATGATCTCTGTCCACCAAGAACCTTTTTCACTAAGAATCCTCCACATTAGTTTGAAACCCATAGCTATGTTTGCAAGCCTTGGGACTCTAATTCCCAGCCCTCCTTTTTCTATTAGCAAGATGACCTTGCTCCATTTAACCAAGCTGAATTTTTTTGTGTCTTGCTTTCCCCCTTGCCACAAGAAGCTTCGGATTATTAGCTCCATGTGCTTGTGTATGCTTGCTGGCGCAAGAGTGATGGCAAATTGATAAATTGGGAGGGCTGATAGAACAGCCTTAATGAGAGTTGTTCTGCCTGCTAAATTGAGCCAATACATACCCCAGCTCTGAAGTTTCCCTCTCAGCTTTTCAATTAACTTGACCCATATCTCAGATTTGATAGTGTCCTTGGCTAGAGGCAGCCCCAAATACTTGAAATGGGACCAATTTCCTTGGGCAGGGATCTCCATGATTAGAGAAATTCTCTGAGTTATGTGTCTAGGGACGTTCCAAGTGTATATCATGCATTTGTTGTTGCTTAGTTTGCCTCCAGAGGCTTGGAGGAAGAGATCCAAAGTTTCCTTGAACCTTCTGGCCATCAAACTTGAGGCGCCCCCTATTAGAAGGGTGTCATCCGCGAAAAGGGAGTGGTTGATCCCTTTGGCTCCTCGGACTATGTCTATCCTTGTTATTTCCTTTAACCTTCTTTTGTTCTCAAGATGCAAGCTTAATGTCTCAGCCATGATAATGTAGAGAAAAGGAGAGAGCGGGCATCCTTGCCTCAAACCTCTAGAACTTTTGAAGGCGGAGCAGGGTCTACCGTTGATGAGGGGGGCTGTCCAGTTGAAGGAGATGCATTCCATAACCCTGCTGGTGAAGTGCTCTGAGATACCAAACTTCTTCAAAACAGCCTGTAGGAAGGAGTGGTTGACCCGGTCAAAGGCGTTCGCCATGTCAAGCTTGATGATCATGCCCCTTTCATTTCTGGATATACTGCTGTGGATAGCCTCCTGGATGAGTATAACGTTGTCCGTTATATGTCTTCTAGGGACGAAGCCTCCTTGATTCTCCGAGATGATGGAAGGGAGAATGGTTTTGAGCCTATTTGCCAGGATCTTAGTGATGATTTTGTAGGAAACGTTGCACAAGGATATGGGGTGGAATCTGTCAAATGATTGAGGGTTAGGGTCTTTAGGGATGAGGGCCAGGTGGGAGGATTTAATGCTGCTGCCCATTTTGCATTTAGTGAAAAAAAAATTTGCCATTCTGATATAGTCCTTCTTGATAATTTCCCATGAGTTTTGTAGAAGGCTACTGTGAAGCCATCAGGGCCAGGCGCTTTGTCTGATTGCATGCTGAGGATTGACCATTCTATTTCCTCTGTCGTGATCTCCTTGTCCAGTTCTGCACTCTGGACTTCTGATATCCGATTTCCCACAATGTTGAGGAAATCTGGGTTTTCAAGATAATTAGGATCAGCAGTGAGGAGGGTTTGAAAATGCCTGGACGCTGCATCCTTAATCTCCTCTTGATCCGTTAGGACCCTTTCCTCCACCTTAATCCTTTCGATGTTATTCCCAGCTCACCTTAGCTTGAGACTGTTATGAAAAAAGGAGGTGTTTTTGTCTCCAGAGTTGAGCCATAGGCATCTCGACTTCTGCCTTTGCTCTTCCTCTTCCATTCGGTTATGCTTGTATAGTTCCTTGAACAGCTCGTTTTCCTTCCGTTGATCTTCTTCAGTGTCTTGGGTGCATTCTTTTTCTTGATTCTGCTAAGCGAGCTTCAATTGTATATCAGTTTTCTTTCTGCATTGTTCTGCTGCGAATTGCCTTGCCCAATGCTTAATGACTGTTCTAAGGCGTTTGATTTTTGTCTCCCATATGAAGTGGGGGGAGCCCGTTATGTCCATTGCCCAGTGGTCTTTGATCAACTCTCTGAAACCTTCGCTGTTGTCCCATACTTTATTATACTTGAAAGGAATCGACCCCGAGTAGTTCCCTTTGTCCAAGCGCAGCGCTACTGGTTTGTGGTCTGAAATGTAGCCTTGGATGATTGTACTTTGGATCCTTTCGAAGTTGACCATTATTTTCTCTTGTGCCAAGATATGGTCCAACCTTTCTTTGATATTGTTTTTCCCTGTCCTCTTATTTGACCATGTGAATCGTCCATTTTGGGGAGGGATGTCAACTAGACTGTGGGTTTGGATAATTCCCTCCAGAGCATCTCTTGAAGGATCTGCATAAAAGTTCCCCCCCAACTTCTCTTCTGCGCTCCTTATTAAGTTCAGATCTCCTCCCAGGAAGATGTTCTTTCCTTGAGCAGACAAAAGATCGGAGGAGATTGACTCCCAGCAAGAGGCTTTCTCTCTGAAATGAGGAGGGGCGTAGACATTATAGATTGAGTATTCTTCTGTCTGGGTTGTGTTTTGGAAGTCTGATCTGATCCACCATCTATTTTGCTTGAAATCTTTAAGATGCCATTTATTTTTGCTCCAAATTGTCCCTATTCCACCTGAGGCTCCTTCTGCCCTTATTGCTATTCCATCATAATTTTTGCTTCTTTTCATGCTGTCTTTGAATTCTTGTTCAGTGATTTTGGTCTCCTGGAGTAGGAGGAAGTCCGGTTGTTCTGATTTCAAAAGATCTCGGACTGCATTTGCTTTGAGGGGGGAGCCCATCCCCCTACAATTCCAAGAGACCAGAATCATCATTTACCTGGCTTGGTGTGGGCCCCTGATTTCTCCTTCATCTTTTCTCCACTTCCTTTTGTCCTATCTAAATATGAATCCATTGGCTGTTGGGTCCCCGTTGCCATTTCTTTTGCAGCTGTCTCATCCCTTATCTCTTTGTTTGACTTTCTTCCTGCTTTTCTTGGAGGGTCTGAGGAGGCAATGTTCTCTTTCGACTTGTTCCTGGTCAGGATTCTTCCTATTGACCCGGGGGGGGGGGGAGCTTAGGGGGGGGAGGATCGTGTTTCAATGGGGCCTTTCGGGGAAGGGGGAGGGGAGGGAGGGTCCTCAGCTGATAGGGATTCAAATGGGTTGGAGGAGGAAGGGAAGGAAGGATCATTTCCAGTGGGATGGGAGGGAGAAGTGGGGGGATCAGGAATGGGTTTAGAGGTTGCTTCAGGGGGGGGGGTTTGATTTTTTCCTCTTGACTGTTTCCCAGACTTCTTCTGGAGTCTCTGCATTGTTATTTATTTCTATTGATTTAGATTTGCTACATCTATTAGCAAAATGCCCGTATTCATGACATACCTTACACTTGAATGGAAGCGGCTCGTAGTCCACTTGCTGGATATGCGTCCACTGATCGACTTTGAGTTTGATAGCCTCTGGCAACCCTTTCCCCAAATCGACTTCTACGCAGATCCGTGCGCATGCATGCATGTTCTCCTTGGGCTCTGATCTGTCAATGTATTTCCCAACAGCGTTCCCAATGGCTTTTACCGATTCGTCTCCCCAATAGTGTAGAGGCAGGTGGGGAAGGCGAAACCAGACCGGGACAGCGTTGGGGACATCCATCTCAGGATCGAAGTCAGGGATCCATTTGTTGAGGTAGAGACCTCTGGTGTCCATAAAATACGGCCCGTTTCGGAAGATCAGATTGCGGTCCTCCACTGATTCGAAGAGGAAGGTGAAGAAACCCCTTCCGCAGAACCTTATTGCTATCTTTCCATGGACCATCTGGTTCCAATTTCTTTCTACCCATCGCTGGACAGTGCGGGGAGAGGGCCATAGGCCCGTGAACTGGCCGACCAGGCCTCTTTCAGCTAGTGCTACAGCAGCTCTCCTCGGTAGGGCTGGAGGGAGCGAGACTTCCGGGATTTCATCAAGTTTTTTGATAAATTTTGAAGCGGTGGGGCGGATTTTCTCCGAGGCATTCTCAGGGATGAGAGAAGCAAAGGACTTTTCGAGATCCTCGTGGTCCTGAAAGGGGGGATCCATGGCAGAATGGGGCAGCAGCGCAGAGGGCGCTCCTGAGAGAGGTCAGAGGGGCAGGAGGCCCTGAGGGGGGAAGGGGCAGGAGGCCCAAAGACTTGCAGAGGGGAGGCTGCCCAGCAGCAGAGCTGCCAGGCTCGAACGCGCAGGAAGGCTGCCCAGCAGCAGAGCTGCCAGGCTCGAGCGCACAGAGGGGGCAGGCGCAGCAGGTCGGGGGACGCCAGAGCGCGCGCGGGCATGAGTTTTTCGACAACTCGTGTAATCCTATTTAAAATTATTAATAAAATATGTTTTTTTAATAAAAGATTATAATTTCTTATATGATTGTGTTGAGAGGTGTTCTCTAGTCTAGAGCCTAGTATGAAAAAGATGTTGTAAGATTACGTTATGTTATATTATATAAACATTTTTACTTAATCAAATTATAAAAAATTAAAATGTTGAATAATTTTCCGAAATAACTCATGTAATGGATCTGTAATCAATCTATAATCCTAAATCTAAACAACCCTTTCTTCTCTTCCTCAAGGCCATGTTGCTCTCCCTTACATTAAAGGAACCACTTATCTCATCACTAAGATCTCATAAAAAATAAGCATAAAAAACGTTTTCAAACTCCGTAAAACTCTTAAGCACATATTTCTCTCAACCAAAGCTAGGTCTAACCACATACTAAATCCAAGGGTTTACCAAATTCCTTGTTCTTGCAGAAAGACTTACATTGGCCAGATTGGTTGTCCCTTCAAAGCCCACCTTAAAGAGCATATAGCTAATACCAACCATCTTTGACTATCAAAGTCAGCCATAACAAAGCACTCTTTTAAATCTAAGCGCCTCATTTGCTTTGATCAATCCAAGATCCTAGCCTTTGTCCCATTTTATAACTCTTGAATCCTCAGAGAAACTCTTGAGATCGAGAAACATCCCAATAACTTCAACATGGAAGATGACTATAAACTCATCCAATCCTAAAAATTGGTTATAAATCAACTCACTCATTAATTTGTTCTCCCTCCCCCCTCCTTTGCCTTTCCTTTCTCTGCCCCCTTTTGTCTCTTTCCTTTAGTATTCTTGTTCATCCTTCATTTATTTTGCTTTACCAACCCCCTTACTATCTTCTCCCTTATATTTTTATGTAATCAAATTTCCATATCTCCCTATCTCATTTTTGTCCTATCCCCTTCCCCCTTTTTCTTGCTATATTCTTTTATTTTATATATAGATTAAGTTGTTTAAATTCCTACCACTCCCTCCTTTCTTTTTGTTGATCTTTTTATTCATTAATTATTTTTTGGTTGTTGGTCCTTTCATTTATTTTTTTTGGTCTCTTTCCATTTATAATCCCCCACCTTTTATCTATTTATTTATTTAATCTTTAAACTATTTAAATCTGCCCCCTCTTTCCTTTTTTGTTGATACTTTTGCTCATTATTTATTTTTTAGTTTTAGGCCTTTTCCTTTTTTGTGATTGTTTGGATTTATAATTCCTACTCACTTTTTATCTATCTATTTATTTAATCTTTATATTTTTCATTAAGTTATTTTTACTTTTCTAATCGTTTTTTTTTTGTTTTGTTTTGTTTTGTTTGACCTATGAGGTTTTGAACTTTGATTCTCATGCTTTACATATTACTTCATACATATGGCAATCACTAATTGAGCTACCCCATGGGCAATTTTTACCTGAATTAATTTATTGATTTTGTCCTTTAATAATTTTTTATTTGATAAATTCAATTTAATATTTTAGCCTAAACGATTACTTTGAATTCTTTTCAATTCTTTGACCTAACACCTTATTTTTTAATTAATTTAATATTAAATCCTCAATGATTACTTTGAATCATTTTATATTTAAAGTTCATTGGTTTAACATCACTTGGTTTATTTAAACTCATTTGACTTTCTTGATGGGTGGAGTGTCCACTCAAAACATCAAACATATTACAAATCGATTCCACAAATTACTCCAAAAAACTATTGAACATTGTGAACAACTATAAAAATCCTCGCTCTTTTATTAAAATTAAAAACCAAACAAAATAAATAAAATAAAATAAACTATTTAAATAAAATAAAAAATAATTAATTATTAATAAATAATCATGTAAATCTATTTAACTCCATAATTAGAATAAATACTACATAATATAAATGAATAATTTTAAAATAAATAAAATTGTTTTACGATAATTGAAAACTACAACCATCATTTAAATTTTGAATATTGCCTCTCTCGTAAGAGCAAAAACCTTTAATAATAGTTCCAACATAAACTACAACCATAATTTAAATTTTGAATATTGCCTCTATCGTAAGAGCAAAAACCTTTAATAATAGTTCCAACATGTCTGACCATTGGGAAGCTATCATCGAACCTTTATATCTTGTTCATTTCATTTCATATTTGCTTTTCCTTCCCCTGTTTCGTAAGACATTTGTGTATGAGATTTTCACTTTCATTTTCTTTTGATCCATTAACTTGGTACATATAAAAGAAATAACGAATTTGGAAATATATATAGATATTCTAATATTAGAAAAATTTATTATAGGTTAATGGTTAAACGAATAGAGACAATTATTATTTGTTGTTATTCACAAATGTAAGTTAATTCTTAAAAGAAAACTATACTACTAGTGATTATTTGTTGGTGGTTTGTAAGCCAGCAAACTTTCACTTTTTGAGTTTTGGTCGTTAACTTGTTTAATAAAATAATATTTTAAATATATTGAATTGTATTAAACTTTATTTTATAGGTTGTCAGCTTTTGTTATGCAAATTTCATGATATCACGAAGTTGATAATCTCGAGTAAATAGTAATGATAATAATACTAATTTATTTTTAAGGTCATAGGAAAGTCAGGTACCAAATTGGGGTACGAGACTCTCTTGTTTATGGGACAAAGGACTCCCTTAGTTGCTAGAGTCTGTAAAAGTGTACATACTATAACTCTTATGGATTTGAACATGTGATCTCTTAGAAAAAATCACATACTCTTAATTATGAAAAAAATATTAAACTAACATAAGTCAAACTTATGTATATCGAACCATTATGGCCAAAGTTCATTGAGATATTTTTAATATAATGTGGTTTATTTATTTTTTAGCTAGATTTGTACACTTATTTTACTAGAAATCCTCATGACCTCTTTAATGAAAGTCATTTATATATAGGTCAAACTTGTGTATATCAAACCATTATAATTATGGCCAAAGCTCATTGAGATATTTTTAATATAATGTGGTTTATTTTTTAGCTAGATTTGTACACTTATTTTTCTAGAAAGCCTCCTGACCTCTTTAATGAAAATCATTTACATATAGGTCAAACTCATGTATATCAACCATTATAATTATGGCCAAAGCTTATTGAGATATTTTTAATATAATGTGGTTTATTTTTTAGCTAGATTTGTACACTTATTTTTCTAGAAATCCTCATGACCTCTTTAATGAAAGTCATTTATATCAATTAGATAGGATTAGATCGAGTATGAAGGTTGGATTTTTAGAAATTATTTTTCCTAGCAACACCGAGATATTTTTAATATAATGTGGTTTATTTTTTAGCTAGATTTGTACACTTATTTTTCTAGAAATCCTCATGACCTCTTTAATGAAAGTCATTTATATCAATTAGATAGGATTAGATCGGGTATGAAGGTTGGATTTTTAGAAATTATTTTCCCTAGAAACACCTCTAGGCGGATGGGGTTGCACACCCAATTGACTCGGGGTTGTACACCCAATTGACTCAACTATCAGAGCCTGATTTTGATGGACCCGAGGAGAATTGAACCCATGCCTCATGGTAGAGAGCCAAAATACTTAGCAAGGGGGATTCAACCAACTCAACTACCCATCAAGGCAAGAAATGAGTGAGTTGATAAGTGGACAAAATTTATTTCGTTAATCCATTTTTTCCTCATACTAGTAATGGAAATGAGTTTATTAGTAAGTGAACAAACTTAATTTATTTTGTTAATCCATTTTTGTGAACTAAACTTTTATCCTTATTTACTTATTTATTCCAAATTCTAGCCATCTAAGTTGTCTTAAAAATAAACTAAAACTTTTAAGGTAAAAATTTAAACTAATTTAAGAAAAACTATAACTTCTTACAATATTTATATTCTACAAAATTTATTTATTTTTTCTCAAAAAATAAATAAATTTATTTATTATTAATTTCATTTACAATAAAAAAATTATAGGTACAATATACCTAAAATAACATAATAAACCAAAATACAATTACCTAAAATAACATAATAAACCAAAATACATATTAATGTAGAATAAAATGGTGTAACATGACTTTTAAAATATAATAAAAGATAATTATATTATATTTGAATTATAGCTTTTCTAAATAACCCAAGTACAACCACATATCAAATGTCCTCTTTCCCTACCATGCATGTAAAATCACATATCCAAATCATATATTCTTGTTTTAACACTAAGTACATTTATTTTTATATAAACATATTCTTTGTCAATATACATGCAAATATATAAATATATAAATATATATATAATTATATATATATATATATACTATATATATAGAGTTTTAAACCCTTTGTTCCTTGAAACTGTAATTAAAATTTTTAATAATCAATTCAGGCACGATTTTCAAATTCTCTTATAATGCCTCATAGTTATTAATAAGGTTTTAACCATCGAAATTCATCGTATAAATTTTACTTTATGATTGTTATTGTCATTGTACTGTGAATACTAATTCACAAAGCTATCATTAACAAGAAACACCCAACTATGTTACATTGATTGTATTGTGCTATAAATATATTTTAATATTATAGTGTATGTAATGTAATAGTGTTCAATAAAGTTCCCATGACATAGAACAATTAATTAAAAAAATATGTGAAGTACTTGGTAAAGGGATTCCCATGGGTTGCACTTGTCCACCTCATTGAGCCAACTCTCGCTAATCGTGAGAACCGTTACTCAGACTCTCTTAAAGAGTAAGAGTAGAGAGGGTTAGGTAGTTATTGATTCTTTTATAAGATTATTAGCCTAATTATATATATTAAATTGTGATAAATATTGATATTTATTAAAAATATTTATGTATGATATTTAATTTATTATATTGATAAGTGTTTTTATTTTAAAATAATTTTTTATAATTTTAATTTAATTATTAATAATTTAGGTGGATGAAAGAGATTTAATTTGGATAAGTTGTGTCATAATATTCACAAAAGTATATAAAAATCAAGGGTTAAGACTGATCTCCAACTTAGTTATATTAGTTTAATTAATTTATTTCAAATTAATTAATTTAAAAAGTGTCATATCAACATATGTCATATTGGGCATGTGGTATTGATAATTTCAAATAAATTAATTTAAAAGGTGTCATATCGACATATGTCATATTGGGCATGTGGTATTGATAAACTATGGTATTGGTTCATGGTATTGTAACAAGAACTATTTACAAGTTAAGTATTTCCATAGTAAAGTGAGGGTGAATCTGCATGGTTAAAAGCACTATTACATGTTTTTAAAACTGTATATATGTTTAACTTATATATTAATTGTTTTTTTTTAAGCTTGGCAGGACCTTCTTCATTCATTCATGAAAAAGGACACATTACATCCATGATTAGATGGTAAGGTGATCTCAATTTGCGCAGTGGAAAGACATATATGTTGACCGCCATACAACATTATAAGTCGTGCAAAAGAAAAATAATTTAACATTGTCTTGTAGAGCTATATATGTTTGAGTATCCTTAACTCACCAACTATCTAAATATCTAGGACATAGTATCAAAGTCTGCAAATCCTACATTTATACATAACAAAATTGAAAAACACACTAGGCATGGCATACTATTAATCATCAGAAGAGTCCACAGGACCTAGATCTTTTGCATTTGAGTCAAGAAGTTTCGTTTGAGGGAGACACAAAATATGCTTTTCTATACGGCTAAGGCAGACATTCTGTTGCTGAATTTGAAATTGAATAAGACGGAATTCTTTATGAATTTATGGAAGAACGAGATCGGACTTGGCTAGATCAACTACGGGAGTTGACAGGGCTCTTTCCACTATATTTTTCATTAGCCAATACAAGTAGACGACCTGTTTATATGGAGAGGATCAACCTTATGTATGACCTGGGTTTAGTACCAACTCCGTCCATTCCTTAACCTCCAGATTTTCTTGTGCTACCTGTTGATTAAGTTTCGCTTCCCACCCATTTATGAGTTAACGAATCTGAGGCTGAGTGCCAGTCTAGTAAGCTTGAGCCGCTTCATGAATAAGATCAGAGGTCAATCTATGACCTTGGCCCTGAATAGGATGTGGTTGGGGCTGACTGCCTCCACGTCGAAGCCCCACACGATGACTCTGACCCTGAGCCTCTCCTATTGCAGTGCCTCTACTAGAGGAAGGCCATGCCATACTAAGAATTCGCTTACCACGAAAATGAATCGGTGCCCTGAAATGGCAACCCACAAAACCCTGCTTGGTGCAAGTAGCTAGCTTAAGAACCTGGTATGTGCACCAAGAGTTGAAACCTAAAGGAGTATCACAAAAGAATTCCACATAGCTATAAGAATCCAACCAATAAAACAAACGTTTTCCATCGAATATGATATGGGTATACTGATAAAGGCCGAAATCATCAACCAGCGGCTCCCCAAACCTTCGAAGAATAAAACATAAAATCCATTTGGGTGAATACTCTCTCAAAGGAGCTCTTCTCTTACAAGGCAACAATAATAACAAGATAACAAGAAATAAAACCCAATCAACCATGCAGAGAGTACAGATTGAGTGTCAATGTGCAAACCCCAAGTACATGCCCATCTGGGAGAGTAAAATACCATAACTAATAGAAACAATTCGACCAAAATGAGACTATTCGTTAGAAAAATTAGTGCTTTCCTTCCAATACTTCCAGAATGTAGCCTTTCTAACTCGAAACATTGTCTCAAAGACCCATTTCCCACGAATTAACATAGAGAAATTAAGCGAAGGGATAGGAAAGGGAGAATATATTGATAAAACATACCCGCAGATGAGATGCTGACAACTGGATAATGGGAGAGAATTGTTGCACCCGGTAGATAGGCTTTGGGAGGGACCTTCGAGAGGCACCTGAGTATTCCGCTGAACCTGTAACCAAACTAATTACATTGCCTTCGGCTCGAACCAAACTCACGGTATAAAGTCCCAAGTGGAAGTTATCACAAGAGTCTCTCTGATCTTTATTAATGCCTTGCATGTGTATAGCCACCTTGCAAAGGTTGGTGAGTGTGTGAGGGCCGACATAATGCCCTTCATTGTCCTTTCGTCTTGTTATGCTAACCATGACATGGATCCCGAGGGATTTAGTTCTCCGTTGTCACCCTGATCAGGGATATATAGTAATTGTTTAATAATAATAAAATAGTAATAGTTTAAAATAAAATTATAATTTAGTTAGTTTTTATGATTATTAAAATTGAGCAATGTGATATGGATCATGGGGTAAATGTTTTGAGGTTAATTATGGATTAACTCATATCTGTGTTCACCAACCATTTAATTTATATGATTGTGCTAATTTAATTTACATAATATTGAGAATTGGACAATGTAATTATTAAATCTAAACCGTTCATATATTTTGAAAATTTCATTTGAAATAAACCATGTTCAAACTTCATAAAAATAAAATAAAATTATAATTTAACTTTTTATTTGAAATCTAATTATAAATTTTTATTTGATTTTAATTAATTTTAATTTAAAATCTCATTCAAAAAATTAAAATTAAGTTATTGAAATTGCTTTTAAATATTTTAATTATTAAAATTAAAATTTAAATATAATTAAAATAAAAATATACTTTTATTTTTAATAAAATGTTAAACTAATTAAAAAAAATAGAATTCAACCATTATTTTACTGGATTTCAATGAGATCTTTGAAAAAATCTAGAATCTTTAAACATTTAGACTCTCGTATGAGAACGAGTAAAATATAAATAAATAAATAATGTACACTGTAAGAACGAGTAAAATATAAATAAATAAATAACGTACACTCTCAGAGGACCACTAACCCTGTCCCCAAATATAACTCCGGTTAAATGCGATTAGTTACACCGACGCAAGGCTTTACCCAATTGCCAGTTTAAAAAAAACATGAAAAATCATTTTTTATTTGAATGCGGAGGTCTCCAAATAGAATGCCTATTTTTGTTGTTTGGTACCTGCGAAAATAGCGCGTAACTAAACCCTAAAGTCGTAATTGAAACAGATTTGACTTGCTAAAAGAAGACGCGTAGCCAAATTTGTCGGTGATCAAGGCGCCATAACAGCAGAAGTGTGTGCAGCAATCAGCGGCAGCGGTAGCGGCGGCGGGGGTTTCTGCCGGCCGGCCGGAGTTTCCGTTTGAAAGTCAGTGGCCACAGGCGTTTGACGGCCAGTGTGCTGTAACCATCGGCATGGGCGTCGGCCGTGTTATTGACTGTCACGTGTGGTTGTCACAACTGGCCTGCGTCTGCATGATGCGTCTCTCCCATCAGCTGGATTTAAATGAAGTGTTGACGTCCGCCGGCTGAGGGCCGAAGACGGTCCGGGGACTTTTCTTTTCCGTTTTCGTTTCGTTTGCATTTTCACCATTACATCCATGTACTGAAATCCTCGCTGTAAGTGGGGACGAATGTCCGCAACAAACTTTTAACAGTCTAATCAATGGCCCTCGCTTTTCTGGGTTCCGTCAAAGTGCCGGGGCAGATCGAACGGCTGCGCTGAGAGCAATAGAAAGGGAAAGATCAGCAACCGTTTGATGAGGGGAATTGGTACGGTGATTGAATTTGACCTTTGGATTCGTCGCTGTTGCTTGCTGTGCATATTTTTGTCACGTCTCTGTAGCCTTGCCGACACATTGCGGTTGCTGTTGTTGTGTTTTTAATGGGCGGGCAAGTGACTATGAGCGCAGGGGAAGAAGGATAGGTTTTGCGGCAGTATCAAGCCTAACTTCCTCTACCTTGCAGTTACTGTAGTCGGTCGGTCGATCGATTCTGTGAGCATTTTGCTTTGGCATGGGCGACTCCAGCAGTTCTGTGTCGGTGGACATTGAAATAATCCCCTGGGGAGGAAAGGTATTGTATTCGTCGATGCTTTCGTTTTATGCTTCTCAGCGGCTCCAAAGATTGGCTTGATACATCTAAAGCATTTGAAAAATGAAAATGCCCTGTGAAAATTTTGCGTATTTTGACAAATGTAGGTAAATGGCTTATTAAAGCTTTCCTTTTTGTTTTCTTCATAAAAGTTTGCTGATTCTTCCGGTGCCTCCAGATTTCGGAGCAAAAATTATAGTAGATTTTCAAGGAAAATGGCCTCGGTTCTGCCATTTGTCGGATGAATGGAGAGTCGAGGTTCTGCTTTTCAACTTATTTTGGCATTGCACTTCAAAATTCGAGATTTTCCAATGCATTTTTGAGCTGAACAGCTTTCCTCAAAAGTTTTAATGTTGGGATAGCCCTGCAACTAAGAGATTGAATGGCTTTTCACCTTATTTGGCATTGAATTCCAAAAATCGGGTTTTTCCATTACATTTTTGAGCTGAACAGCTTTCCTCAAGGACTTTCTTGAACAAATTGATCTCCTCAACAGAAATTTACTTCAGATTTGGGCTAAAATAAATGTTTATGCACGCGCTTCTTTCAAAGAATTAGACAGTTCACCCAATTGCCCTTAAGTTAAAACTGAATTTCACTACAATAGCTTCTTACAGACTCTAATCAAATTTCAATGCAGTATTGATGGAAAGAAATTAGGAAGTGCGGATTAAAATTTCGCTGATACATGAAGTAGATACTTGAGATATCCTATTAGGACCTGTTGCCAATTGCTGGATCTATGATTTAAGCCCTGTAAGATGTTTGCTAATAGCTGTCCCACTGCATTTTAAACCTGCTGAAATACATTTTCCTGCCAAATTCCGTTAGCCCCGTGCATTTCCTTTGAAGGCTAGAGTAATCTTGTCAAAATCGGATTTAGGAATAGATATGTTTACTGATAAAGATCTGATTCAATCACAACTGCCATTTCCAAAACTCTCGAGGACTGTGTCGTGTAACCATATGTCTTTATGCACATTGCTAGTGGATCAACGTTTCAATTTTCTTCTTGATTGTGGACATGTGTTGGATCTATTTTGCTTCAGGAGGAAGTTGTCCAGACCAGCTATGGGCCCGTTTCGGTCTTTGTATGCGGAGATCAGGGGAAACCAGCGCTCATCACTTATCCAGACGTGGCCTTGAATTGTAAGTGATCTTTGCTTAGTTTTTGATGCCTGTCAATGGAAGATATCTATTTTCCTCTTTTTGCTAACTGATATATTCATTTATTACTGATAATCCCGTGACATTGGAACAGATATGTCATGTTTTCAAGGGTTATTCTTTTGCCCGGAAGCCTCGTCATTACTATTCCATAACTTCTGCGTGTATCACATAGATGCACCTGGACATGAGGTCAGTAGTGGCGCTTTCTCCTGATTAGAATTCGCAGTTACTTATATATGCACACTACGTCATATTTTGTATATATGTCTTAGGTAAGTTGATGTTTTAGATGTTCAGTCTGCTCATTTTACATAAGTTTCTGTGCTTTCGATTTAAGTACCTTGCAGTTAGGAGCTGCGGCTATTTCATCAAATCTTCCCGTGCCTACAGTGGACGATCTGGCAGAGCAGGTGGCTGAAGTGCTGGATCACTTTGGGTATTTACAAAAAACATTATTAATTGCTGTATTATAGATACAGATCAACCGATTTTTTCTCAAGTTATCGCAGTTCAGGTTCACCTTTGATGAGCTTTTTTTCAACTTTGACTAACCTATGATCTTCCATTAAAATTTGGTTGACAGGCTTCATGAGGTCATTTGTATGGGTGTGACAGCAGGGGCTTATATCTTGACATTGTTTTCAGTAAGAACAGAGATTGTAGATCAGTGTTTTGTCTCAACTCTATTTCTCTGTTCTTTTCACTGTATTTTTCAGTCCATCTGGTTGTAAAGGAAAATCTCATCTTCTGTTGCAGATAAAGTACAGGGAACGAGTTGCTGGACTTATTCTTGTGTCCCCCTTATGTAGAGAGCCTTCCTGGACTGAATGGTTCTATAACAAGGTTGGTTTGGCAAATACATTTTAACATTGCTTCCTCTCCTTTATATTGCCCTTGAAATTGAAAAGCAAGGTTGGTTTAGCAAATCTTTTTTTATTTTATTTTATTTTATTTTATCTTTTCTTTCCTCTCTGCTAAAATGTCCTTGAAATTAAAAAGCTCCCTCTAACGTTGGAGCCCTTTAACTTGATCATAATAAATCTGTCATTTTTTTTTGGCTCAGGTGATGATCAATTTCCTTTATTTTTACGGTATTTGTGGCGTGGTCAAGGAAGCATTGCTTCAACGATACTTTAGTGAGGTGCTTTTCAAACTTGAGTCCTTTTAATAGCTTGAATATCTAATTGCTCCTGTGTGATATTTGAGCAGAAGACTAGTAAAAATTGGACATTATCTTGAATAGAAATAGTTATTAGGACGGTTAGGCTGGAGTTGCCAAGTGGTTGTAGATAATTTCTTTTCAAAATGGCTGGTAACAAGAATAACAAAGCAGGGCTTGGAAATTTATACACTTACCGACTCTCCCATTAATTCAGCAGGAATTGCGAAGTACCCAATCTGGGAAATCTGACATTGTGCAAGCTTGCAGAAGGGTTAGTTTTTTTAAGTGAATCTTGTTTGCTATTTCTGAAATTAATTTTTTATCGACAGTTTTTTCGAAAGATGGTTCTTATGGCATAACTGTCAGTGAATCATTCATTATTATGATTGCAGTTGCTGGATGAGAGGCAGAGCAAAAATGTTATGCGGTTTTTACAATCTATTGACAAGTATGTTCTGTTCTAAAATCGTTTCAACTTATTCATGTTGATGGATCAGAGTCTGTGTTTAGTATGGTTTTTCTGCGCAGTTCTTCCATCATTATTATCAAGCCTGATATTTGCCCAAACAAATAGGAAAATAGCTTATAAGGGTTCAATCTGTCTTCAAACAATTCAATAATGTCAGATAATATCATGTGATAATCAAGCTGGTTTTGAAGCCGTGTTCCAAGTTAAAACATAATTTGGATGGCCTGTACATTTTATACATGACTACAACCTATTATGAATACAGAACAGCTAATAACTAAATATGCAAAAATGTGAAACCATGAACCATTGCTGGAATTTTGTAGTTAATGCCCACGGTGTCTCGAAACATTTTCAGGAAGTGATTTTTGAAATTCCTAAACTTGTGCATAGTTCTCTGCATAAAGTAATCAAAAGTAATGGTCTTATTTGTGTGGATTGAGTCGATATTTTCTTGCGCTAGAAAATTAAGGGCTTCAATTAAAGCAAGTTATCTGGCTACTAGTTAGATGGTTGTATGTATTTGTGTTCTGAAGGCTAGACAATATAAAGGTTTGAATTATATTGAATTTTACAGCATAAAATAAAATCTGTCCAGTGCCAGCAACATTGTCATCGGGCTTTGACTATCGGTTTGACAGTTTGTGGTCTTCTGTGCTGGTAGGAGACATGACCTTTCTGAGGGATTGAAGAAGCTACGGTGTAGGACTTTGATATTTGTAGGAGAGAATTCTCCTTTTCATCAGGAAGCTCTTCACATGAACGCTGTAATGGACAGACGGTATAATGCCCTGGTTGAGGTAAAAGATTTTTCACCGTTATGGAAACCTAGACACGATCCTAAATATGTCCTTAGTCTTGTCCGTTTCCTCTAGTGTGTTCCTAATCCCTGTTGAATGAATAATTCCGTTAATATGCAATGTGACATTCGTCTACTTGAAATCTCAGTGTTTCCTTATTTATACATTTTCTGTATACTCATTGCATCCACAGGTTCAAGTTTGCGGATCTCTTGTGACAGAGGAACAGCCTCATGCAATGCTGATACCAATGGAATATTTTTTGATGGGGTATGGTTTTTACAGGCCGCCTCAGCTGTCACCAGGGCTTGGATCTAGCCCAATTAGCCCTTCAGATTCGTACATCTCTGCTGACTTGCTTTCTCCAGAGAGTCTGGGATTGAAGCTCAAACCTATAAAGACACGCCTGGCATTGAACGAATAAGTCCGGTACATCCATCTTCAAGAGTAAGCCACGGATCCGTTAAAAGGAAAAATTAAAGGAAAAGTCTTATCGGGCGGGACTCTTTGTTGTGCTATATGATATAGTGATTCACTACGAAAAATAAGGCAATTCTGTAAAATAATGGGGATAACCAAATTATTGGTGCTTCAGTGGATATGGAATTTAGATGAAAAGATGCCGTGTATATCTATACCATCGAAAAAAAATAATTTTGGCATCCAGTAGAAGCAACTAGGAGCTTCCTTTAGATATATGACTGTATATGATGTTGCCCCTAGCTTGAAGGAAGGGTGGCCCCCAGTTTCCATGTTAAACATTGGGTCAAACTGTGCAGAGAATATTTGTAGCCATTAGATGCGGCAAGGTCTGGTGTAGATATGAAGAAAGAGAATTCTTAAACGCAATGTACCTAAATAGCTGATTCATTTTGAGTTATTCATTTGTGTAGATCTCTATACAGCTGTGCCGGTTAAATTGTGGGTAATTTTCAATTAAAAATAAAAGTCACTTCTTCCTGCTATTCAATTTTTTAATTGATTGGTTAAGTTGCTAATCGTTGAAAAAGTTGAGCTGTACTGCTATTCCAATCTTGTTGTACTCCAATGTTGTATGGATACAAGTATTTCTGTATCTTCTTCTCAGGTAAGATTGTGCTGAGAGTAAATATTGATGATTTAATCCACCAAATGCTTGAAATTATTTTCGTGAAGTTTTCCAATTTCCACAGGATGCTAATAATATTTACAAGGAAAGCGATAAATAAATGAATATTATCTATGGACATTGTGTCATGTCATTTGTTTTTTGGAGAATAGCATGAGTCTGCGATGTTTCATGAGGCATCAACGGCTCCGTTGGGGAACCGACACAATTTTTTTCCGGAGATTATCAAACTCTGTTTGGTGAAGATGTGCAGTCAGTGACGAAGGATTGACAGCTCACAGCGGGCCAAATAAAAAATAAATGTTGAATTCAAGGAAAGATCTATGTAGCCAACCATGAAAGAAACGTGTGAGAGTTTGAATCACGACGTTATTTTCAAGAGCCCACCTCGAAAATATAAAAAGAACAATACAGTGATTATCCGCTGTGTCTACAGGCCGATTTATATTGCAAGCTTTGATATGACACTATGAGTTGACAAAAGGTGTCTTGCGCTAATCGTTCCTTATTAATTGACAAAAGGCGGTATTTTTTATCCCTGCCAGGAATCCAATGAAAAATCGACAACAGTACAATGTTTTTTCAGAGATCTCACAGAGGGTATATCGTAGCACAACAGATAACAATCCAAGATTTTTTCAAAGATTCTCGGCCGAGGCTAACGTAGCATCTAGTACAGAATCTCCATGGATGTGGTCCTTGATTCCTTGTGTACATAAGGACAAGGAACGGACACGATGGATTTGGTGTTTAATTTTTTTAAATTTAGATCTTGACATTATAACCTAAAATTTAATGTAATTCAACTTGAACAAGGAGTCATAATTAAACACAACATTTTGGCAATTATTTTCAATATAATGCACAGATAGAAGTTTTGGTAGTCAGTAAAAGTAAATTCCAGACATGTAGCTATGGTGGGTCCTAAAAACTAAGGGAAGATTTTAGCATTACATTACCACATCAAGGGATGATGGGGAAATTTTTAAGAATTTCAGTTACATAGGAAGGGATCGAAAAGGTTATGAATTCATCCGTTTGGCGGTTGAAATCACTTTTTATTTCCAGAGTTAACTTACAAGATTACATTGAGAAGTGATGCTCTCAAAATAATTGAGAAGTGATGATTGCAAAATACTTGTGTATGCAGTGGAGTCGTTTATAATGAAAGATCTAGATGTTCCTTTTAATTAATTTTTTTTCCAATTGAAGGGGCAAGGTGTTGAGATTTATGTCATGTTCCATAGTCTTTTAAATACTTGCTCCAACGGCATTGTGCCACCGAGGGGACACTTCCCTATACATACAAAACGACACGACAGAGAGATTTACTTCAGAATATATTGTGTAGTGAGTGTTTATATATATATAAATAATTAATGGGTCTCCTTTTCACATCAATAATATTTTGTGTTCTTTTTTCAAAAAAATCACAACTTTTTATTGGTATATAAAAAGTTATATCGTACATACTTATTGCATTTACTATCTGTCCAGCATGTTTGTAGCAAAATAAAAAATGACCTGAACCATTAGGCTTTTAATATAAACCAGCGAGTCCTTTCAGAGTTCCTGTCATAACCAAAAACTATCAACTATCTCTAGCAGTTAAAGCTAATAATGTTCAGAACAATTTCAGCCATTATAATCACATCATTTGAAAATACTAGCCACGGATTAAGACAGCAATTTGTTCAGTAAATGAAACTGTAAACTAGTGCAGTAGTAACCATGGTCTTGTAGCTATAGTTCAAAAAATGGTTGATGCTGGTATTTGTGTGTTGTCCTATCTAGTGTGCCGCTGACCTGCCAAGAGTCCGGATCCTGCCTAGCATCGTTCCTTCCATTGAATTCCATTCCCTATAAATATGATGACAAGAAACAAAATCATTTCCATTCCCTATAAATATGATGGTAAGAAACAAAATCAAATGCTGATTTTAAGTGAATAACCTCTTCTAAAATGGGTAGCAGTCTATGGTTATTTAATCTCTGTACACCATTGAACCAATTAATCACATTTAAAGGGTTTCCAAAGATTTGAATAGGTAAACATCCAAACTCTAGTGCCCAGTAGAGAAGAAGTTTTAAAGGAAGGAGCTCAACATAGTTGTTGGTTCCTAATCCTAGATTAATGCTAGATTTTAGAAACCGATGTTGATTTAAGTGTAAGACCAATCCTGCTCCACAAATTCCCTATTCATTACAGGCCCCATCGAAGTAGGCCCAACGGGTTTCATCGTTGATTTCCTGCACTCCCACAAACTTGGTTTCTGTGACTGCACTTTTATGGTCTATAAGGGAGAAAATAGCTTCAATTTTGTATGCAATTCTTTTAGGGGTTGTTGAGATCTCTTTGAATATCTCTTTGTTCTGGGCTAGCCAAATACCCTAGCAATAAAGCGGAGGTATAAGCCTTTGTGCCGTATCTTGAGCCGCTTCCCACCACCTCGTCCAAGCTTCTTTAAAGGATTGGCCTCCCCAGTCCAGGTTACATTTGACTCCTTGCTTGATGAGATCTAATGTCTTGAGGGCAAAGGGGCAGTTTAAAAACAAGTGCATGATTGATTCTTCTGCATTCTTGCACATGCTACACCAACCTGTTCTTTCATTTTTTTTTTGTAATTTGTCCTAAGCCGAGATTTTGTTTTTGATCACACACTAAAGGAAAAGTTCTGATTTAGCAAGGCAATTCAATTTCCATATTTTGGACCACCACCACTCCTAATTTGATAGGATTCGAGATTCAATATGTAGCAGATATCCAAATTTTGGACCATAAAGGGTTGATGGTGCATGTACCCATCTTGGAATATTGTCTCGATCAGTGAGTCTAACATGTGATCTTCTTAATGCAAAAGTGTATTCTTGCCATAATTTTGCAAATTCATTGCCTAGCTATAGTTGCTTTGCATTCATCTATCCTTGTGACTAGAAGGTGGATCTTTTGTCATCTGCGATCTGATTCAAAAAAGCTTTCCCTTGTGCATTTAAACTATTGACTAGGTCCAAAGGGAGGGTGAAATTTTCTGGCCCTCCCACCCAGGGATCCAATCCAATTCTAAACCTTTCCCCATTTCCAACATGACATGCTAGACCAACTCTTATCAGATTAAAATATTTTATCATTGCTTTCTATATTGCTAACAAATTGGGGGTTCTTTTGTCAGGATTTCTTATCCATTTGTCTAAGGGTCGAGGGAAAATATATTTTCTGGTAACCACCGCTGTCCAAAGATTCTCCATTGTCAAGAGCCCCCAGCTAGGTTTAGTTGCTAGGGATGATGCAAAACTCGGAAGGTCCTTCAGCACCCACACTCCTCAGGATTTTGGGAGAACAATTTTGTTCTAGGCTACCCATGGAATTGTATGTTCTTCTTTGTTCCCTGCCCAAAGAACTCTGCTACATAGTTTCTTAATGTCTTGTAAAATTCCTTTCAGACCTAGGTGAGGGCAACCCAATAAACTAGTATGGCTTCGATCATTGCTTTTATAAGTACTAGTCGGCTCACTCTTAATAACCATTTAGAGCACCAGTGTTTGATCCATTTTTTCACTTTGGACACCAACCACCGTTAGTTAGTTTTCCTATAGTTGTTTACCTTCAAGTGAAACCCCAGGTATTTAAAACTCTCCTTGAAAGATTTTGCTTCAAATGGTAGATATGATCGCACTATTCGAATCTCCCCCCATGACAAACCTGCATGTGTAATGGATGATTTCCTATCATTGATCATCATACCTGTGGCTTTTTGGAAAAGAGAGAGAGCTTCCTTTAAGAAATCCATGTCTCTTTTGGATCCATTGCTAAAGAGTAATATGTCATCCACAGAGGAGGTGGGTGTTAAGGAGATTGGATGGCACTTCAATTCTTTGTAAATCTCTTCTTTTCGCTACCATAAGCACTCTGCTTAGCCTTCAACTGCTACAAGGAAGGCAAAGCGTGATAGAGGGCACCCTTGCCTCAAGCCTCTCTGTGAATGAAAGAATGGAGAGCTGCACCATTGATTAGAATTGCAAATGAAACATTAGCAATACAACCCATAATCTAGTTGATAAAAGGAAGTTCAAAGCCCAGATGAGTTAATAACATCCTCAAATAGATCCAAGTAATTTTGTCATAGGCTTTAGATAGGTCAACTTTTTTCTATCAAACCTTTCAGGTTTCAGGATTTTATACTCTACATACCTTCTTGTGCAACTCCAATTGCTTCGTGAATTTGATATCCATCAAGAAAGCCAAACTGTTCATTGGAGATATTTCTAGAGAATACATGCCAAAGACGGACAACAATGATTTTTGCAATAATCTTGTAGATGCAATTGCATAATGAGATCGACCTATATTCTTCAAATAACAATGTAAACTTTGAAACGAGATCTGATATTGTTACCCGTTTCGTAGAGATTGCAAAAAAGTGACCCGATTTTGAAAAGGGGTGATGCAGAACACACATGTTTGTTTTAGAGCATAGTTTTTGGCACTTTAACTTTTTTTATGTACATTATGTTTTGGAATGGTAGTGATTTTCATGTTGACTTAAAAAAAGTGGTAATTCTGCATCAGGCCATTTTTTTAAAAGACTTATTTTTTGTCTTTAAATTTTCTAATGTATGAAATGTAAACAATTATTTTCTAAATTTAATAATTTTTGAAGTGGTCTTCTTCTTCATATTTTCTTGTTTTTATTTTATTTATTTTTTTGTAGTGAGGTTTTTATTGTTTTGCATATTTAAAGAAGGTCGACATTTTGAATTTTTGATATTCTACATATTTACATATCGTTAATTAATTTTTCAATTCACATGAAATAATTGTCTGTAAAAAACAATAATTTTTAACAATTGACATAAAAATAACCATTTTTAACATAAATATAACTAAAAAACTACAAGTTTTGATAATTTTTGTAATTTTTTGCTAGAGATGACATGTCAAAATCACAATTTTTATAGGAAAAGTTTAACTAAAAATGGTTAAATAATAGTTTGTTTGTTGTTTTTTATTTTTTAAAAATTTGTTTTATGAATTTCATGTAAAAAAAATGATTAACATAAAAATTAATGCGAAAATCACATAATACAAATATTGAATGCATAACAACTTTAATTGAGTGCTTATTCTTCTCATAAAATGTTAAAGTCAATCATTACAAGTGTAACTAATTAATAGTTACAAAAAATGAGCTTGATTTCGAAGCATAACTTAAAGTTAATCAACAATGTTACGTAATCCAAACTCTTCGTCCTCTAGAGTTTCATCATTGTCTTCTTCCACAATAATTTCTGCTTCACTCTGCTCATTTTCTTTTTCTAATGGATCTTTGATGTCTGCAAATCTCCCAATGTATGCATTTCCAATCATTCCGTGTAATGGTGGTTGCGGTTCCTTTGCCTTTTTTCCCACACGTGACTCACTAAAGTCCCATTTCGTCAACTCAATTTCTTGCGTTGCATTTGGAAGAAATTGAAGAGTATTAATTCTTTGCTGAATAAAATGGAATTGTCTTGGATATTTTTCAATGGAAATGCAATTTCTTCATTTTTAAATGCAACATGCTAGTGTTGTACCTAATTATCAAGCACAAAAGAAATAATGAAGTAAATTAGTACAATGACATAAATTAAGAAATAACATGTTGAAATTCAATTCCATATAATAAAACTTACCTAAGCCAGAAAATAAATCCAGAACCCAATCTCCTTCATTTGAACATATGTCTATAAGATAGTTAATCAACAACCGTGGTTTTTTGATAAATGTTAACTATCTCTCCTTTTGCTTATTTGTCTTCATATGTTAGTTTTTTCACAACATCATAAGTCAGTATTTGGCTATGACTCTTTCTATCTACCCGATTAAAAATCATAAACATATAGCTATCATCTTTTGCCCAACTATCAATGTGGATGAACTCACAATCATTTATAAATGGTTGATCTTCATAGTTAAGAAGATTGGACTTTTGCTTGTAACATGAAATAGTAAAAGTTCAATTAACTTGTACATAAATGAAGTTTTAACCTTAACCAAATATACATTTTCAACATCTTACCATGTAAGATGTATCCTTGAATTTGTCTTCCCCTTGAAGCTTGACAATAACATTGCCAATTGTGTGTCTGAATGAAATGTCACAAATCTCCATAATGGTGATGACATGACTTCTAGAAATCCTGCAACCACTTTACTAAGAGCTTGATAAATATAAGGGTCACTATCATAGTCAATGTTTGGAATATTGAAACCATGGGGAATATCTGCAATAACTAGGGCATAATCCTTTTTAGGTATGAGTTTAGCAATGTCTTCACAGTCACCTTCTATTACTTGATATTGAATAGTGTCAAGTCCATTCCAAATAAAATGAATAAGAGTTGGATTAAGTTCAACATTCTTAAGATGTTGCTTCTTCAATCTTTCGATCTTTATTTTTTCAATAAAGATTCTGAAACTATATGGTGCTCTATTTTCATCCTTCTTCATCTTTTATAAAATAAACAAATATATGTGTAAGTTATAAATTAAAAATAGTACACAAATGAATAAAAATGAATATATAAATCAACATACTTTTTTAAATGCAAGATATTTTTTTTTTAATGTTGATGTAGAACTTGAATATGAATAGTTGCGTACAACATCATACCAACTATCTTCATTCAACAATTTAACCATTTGTTCTTGAATTTTCGTGTAAACTTTGTGACTACATAGATAAAAGTAAAAAAAGTTAATATAATGATATGTATAACAAATACTACCAAGAACAATATGTTATATTTAAAAGAAATTATAATTTATAAATAAATAAAAATAATTCAACAAACTTACTTTTGAAATTCCTCAGACATTTCCTCCAATGATAATTCCCTTGACTCCACATGAGATAATATTGCTTTGACAACTTTTTCATCCTTCACTCCTTGCAATGCTCTCCAAGGTGTGATAGTCATATCTTCTGGAAGTTGCTTTATTTCAGGACCTGATTTACTGTTGCTACATATCAATGGCTTCGACTTTTTGACCTTCTGGTTGTTAATGCATATGTTCTCCCACATGATAAAAATCTCATTAGTCAACTCCCATATCTCTCCAATTCTAAATGCCAAATGGAAAATGTTATCAACACCTCTGAATAAATCACTAACTTTGTCGCCTTTGCTGCCTTTTGAATTGATTTTGTCTTTAATTTGATACCTATTTCCATACAACATTCCTTTCGAAAATCTACAATAACATTTATCCTATCCCCACCACATTTTTCTTCAAATTCACTATGAATAATTCTAACCCTTTGGATGAGAGTCATAGACATCCTATATTCATTATCTGAATTATGATCCCATGCCACTAACTTTGCTTCTTATCTGATAAACCAGCATAAATGATACATTTCATTGTTTCAAAATGTGGGTTATTAGGATATTACTCCATTAATTGTCTTTGAGCTTCTACAGATTGGTTCCCCCAAGCACATAATAGTTGTATTCAAAACATTTTGACTTATCAAATGCTTCTTTGTTGGGAACTTGAACTAGATCAACAAGAAGCACATAATTAACCACATGAGCATATGGATTGTGCCTCATCAATGTCTTCAAGTTGTGAACATGCAGATGCTATGGCTTTCTGATTTGATATTGACATTGTCCTTCACTTCCCTTATAGATTTGTTTGACATTAAGCTGAAATGTACAACCACCCTCAATTAATTTTTTTTCTTGTCAAGTTCTGTCGAATGACATTTTGTTTTGTTTTGATAATTCCATCCTCTAAATTAGCTTATGGTGTAATGATTTTTCTGCTTTCTTTTCAAGTTTCACTAGGTTCTTGACTGTTGGTAATAACTACAAAATGTTCAACTTTACTTTTCTTCTTCATAACATTCTCATCATTAATTGTAACAAAATTATTCTTAGGCATTGTTATTTTTGGTCTTTTACAACTCTTCTCAGTTCCAATGTCATCTTCAGTAACGACAACATATTCTTCACTACCAATTTCAACTTTCTCGTCTTCAAAAGTAATTTGTTTACCCTTGCTAGATTTATCCACTAGAGGCTTTTTTTAATCTGATCCATTGGATGTAGTTGTGTAGCATGATGAATTACTACATTTTTCTTGTTTGCCATATCTTCTAACACTGAGTAGAAATTACTGACAATTTTCATAATATCATGCTCTATGAAATGAATGCCTCTCAACCTAATTGAACAGCTTTCAACAAAATTCTGCCAAACAAAATATCATATATCAATAAAAACAAAGTTATAAAAGTATAGTGAGATAGTTACAAGAAACCAAAACACAAATATAAATAACAATACTTATGATATTGTGTCATCTCATTTACGATTTGTTTACACAACTTTGTAGATACCTCTATCGTGTCATACAAAGAATATGATAACTGGTATTTAATCATTTCATGTGTCTTGGGAGGTTTTGTAAGTATGTAAACAACTTCACTGTCCAGTACCGAAAAATGTCTATGACTTTTCCCATCACCTCATAAATTCCATTATCATTAGGTATATCAACATATAGATATATCTGCACGTTTTGGGTTTCTCTTTCTTTCACATACCAGACATTTGATGAAAGTTTCACTTTTTTTGATTTCTTACAGTATGAAATCTTCTTATTATTTGAAGCACTTGAAAGATTTGTAGCCATCAACTCAGGAGGGGTTCATTCACCAATGTATTTTGAAGATCCACCTTTAAGAGTCTTTGGTCCAGAAATATTCACAAAAATATTCTTTGATACCATTTCCTGAAAAAAGACACATATAAATCAATAAATCACAAAAACATAATAACTTAAATTAACAATGAAAACGATAAATGGTAATTAATTTTATAAACCACAACAATTAAAAAAAAAAAAAAATTTAAAAAATACATCGCCATGCCACCGCACCCTGAAAATCGGCCGACCCTGTAGCTCACCCTAGTAGCCCAACAACTGCCTCCTGCCCCACCCTGGCGGTCTGACGGCCCATGGGGTGGTGGGGCGATTCCGAGAATTGCTCGCCACCCTGTGGGCCGGAATCGCCCTCCCACCTTGCGGGCCATCGGGCCACAGGGGTGGGGCAAGTCGGCTGGCCACCTTGGCGGCCCAATGGCCCATGGGGTGGCAGGTGATTTTGCGGCAGCTCCCCCACGCCACCTCGCGGGCCGTCGAGCCATTGGAAGCCCCCTTGCCCCACCCCGGCGGGCTGACAGCCCGCGAGGTGGCAAGGCGAATCCGAGAATCACCTTGCCACCCTGTGGGCCGTCGGGCTACGGGGGTGGTCTGGAGGGTTGGGTAGCCATCCCCACCGCCTTAAGAATTGCACCGCCACCCCGTGGGCCGTCGGGCCGCCGGGGTGGGTCGGAGGGTCGGGTAGCCATCCCCACCACCCTTAAGAATCGCCTCGCCACCCCACGGGCTGTCGGGCCGCCGGGTAGCCATTCCCACCGCCCTTAATCTACACGCCCGTTTAGACGCCGTGAGCATTACCGGGACCACCATACCTACTGCGAACGTAGTGGGTAAATTTAGTCCACAAAAAAAATTTAATTAAAAAAAATAAAATTCATTAAACTTATTTAATTTGAAAATTTGCAAAGCAAAAAAATTAACTAACCTTTCAAATTCGAGAATCTTCTATTGAATATGTTGTTGATAGCAACATAGCTGCTCCACAAATTCGCTCCAAGTCTTTTAACGAACCTTAGAAAACCTAGTTGTGATGTGAGTAATAGTGATAATGAAATTTATTATATAGGTGAAATTATGGAAATGATTTACTTAAGGTTAATGTGGGATTAATTTGTTTCTAAAAAAAATTAACATGTTAATTTTTCTATGGCGATATAAGAAACTATGATAAAACGAACATTATGGAATTGTTTTACAGCAAAGCGAATGTGGAATTAATTTGTTTAACAAAAAAAAAACATTCAATTGTTTAGTAAATATTATTAGTTTAACTATTAAAATAATTTAGGTAAAAGTTTTCGTTTACAATTTTAAATTTAAAGATTTATTCCATAAAACAATTTAGTTAAAATTTTTCAATAGATTGTAGAATAAAATAATAAAGGGAAATATATTCAATTGTTTAGTAAATATTATTAGTTTAACTATTAAAATAATTTAGGTAAAAGTTTTCGTTTACAATTTTAAATTTAAAGATTTATTCCATAAAACAATTTAGTTAAAATTTTTCAATAGATTGTAGAATAAAATAATAAAGGGAAATATATGAAACAAAATTTTTGGAGGGAAATACTTTGGCGAAAATTTTTGGAGAGAAAATTTCATTCTCTAAGCTATATAATATCTTTAGTAGAGTTTGCATATGTACCATTCAACCTCTTATATTTGAAAGGGATGGATTCTTTTGATAGTGAAGTTTCATTTTGTGAAGCATCAATATCTTCGTCGCGTAACAACTCTATTCATATTGATGGATATATCGAAAATTATTCCACTATGAATATAAAGTCAATTCTTCCACTTAGTCCTAATCTTAAGGACTATGAGAGCAGCACTGTTGAAAGAGGGGATGAAAAATTTCAAATAAATAAGGAGTCACAATTTTCACTTAGTCCTAATCCTAAGGATTATGAGAGAAATAGTGATGAGGAGCATGATAAAGAATTTCAAAAGAATGGAGTGTCACGATGTCCACTTAGTCCCTAATCCTATGGACTATGAGAGCAACAGTGATGAAGAGCATGATGACGAATTTCAAAAGAATGGAGTATCACGGTATCCACTTAGTCTCAATCCTATGGACTATGAGAGCAGCAGTGATGATGAGCATGATGACGAATTTCAAAAGAATGGAGTGTCACAGTGTCCACTTAGTCCTAATCCTAAGGACTATGAGAGCAACAGTGATGATGAGCATGATGAAAAATTTCAAAAGAATGGAGTGTCACAGTGTCGACTTAGTCCTAATCCTAAGGACTATGAGAGCAACAATGATGATGAGCATGATGAAAAATTTCAAAAGAATGGAGTGTCAAAGTGTTCACTTACTCCTAATCCTATGAACTATGAGAGCAGTAGTGATGAAGAGCATGATGAAGAATTTCAAAAGAATGGAGTGTCACGGTGTCCACTTAGTCTGTCCACTTAGTCCTAATCCTAAGGACTATGAGAGCAACAATGATGAAGAGCATGATGAAAAATTTCAAAAGAATGGAGTGTCACGGTGTCCTCTTAGTCATAATCCTATGGACTATGAGAGCAGCAGTGATGACAAATTTCAAAAGAATGGAGTGTCACGGTGTCCACTTAGTCCTAATCCTATGGACTATGAGAGAAGCAGTGATGAAGAGCATGATGACAAATTTCAAAAGAATGGACTATCACAGTGTTCACTTAGTCCTAATCCTAAGGAGTATGAGAGCAGCAGTGATGAAGAGCATGATGAAAAATTTCAAAAGAATGGAGTGTCACAGTGTCCTCTTAGTCATAATCCAATGACTATGAGAGCAGCAGTGATGAAAAATTTCAACTGAATAGAGTGTCACAATGTCCACTTAGTCATAATCCTATCGACTATGAAAGAAACAATGATGAAGAACATGATGAAGAATTTCAAAAGAAAGAAGTGTCATGGTGTCCACTTAGTCCTAATCCTATGGACTATGAGAGCAACAGTGATGAAGAGCATGATGAAAAATTTGAAAAGAATGGAGTGTCACAATGTCCTCTTAGTCCTAATCTAATGGACTATGAGATCAACAGTGATGAAGAGCATGATGACGAATTTCAAAAGAATGGAATGTCATGGTGTCCACTTAGTCGTAATCCTACAGAATATGAGAGCAGTAGTGATGAAGAGCATGACAAAAAAATTCAAAAGAATGGAGTGTCACAGTGTCCTCTTAGTCTTAATCCTATGGACTATAAGAGCAGTAGTGATGAGGGACACGATGAAACACTTAGTCATAATCCTATGGACTATAAGAGTAGTAGTGACAAAGGATAGGATGTAGCATTTTCAGTAAGTAAACAGTCACATTTTCGACGTAGTCCTAATTCAATGGACTATGAGAGCATCACGGACAATGCACATGAGGAAGAATATCCAATAAACATCGAGTCAAATTTTCCATTTAGTCCCAATTATAAGGACTATGATAGTAGCATTGAAGAAGGGGAAGATGAAGAATATCCTCCAAGTTAGTATTTGAAAAGCACAACTGATCATAGTGTGGATAACATTCCTCATAATGATGATGAAAATGCTTATACAAATGATGATCTAATGATGGAGATGTTGCCAAGAAATATTATATCAAGGAATAGGAGCATACCTTTTCGTATCAATGCAAGATGTTCTAGTTATACAAGGGGTAGAGCAGAATATCTAACGAGAAGAAGTTGTATCAGCGCTCTCATTTCAAGTGAATGTTGTCAAAAACATTGCTTGAAACATATGGATTTCAAATTTTCATTAGAGAAAAGGAAGAGATATTTTTCAATGAATAAAAACACGCAAAATTCACATTTAGTTGGGTGCATGCAATCTATGTGGTCAGGTTATGATTATCATATTGGGTCTTTATTTATCTATAGAAAGGCTTTCAAAATGTTTCATTCGATGGGGAATTTTCGTCTCTCGAGAATCTAAGAAAATTTGGAAAATGATCCCACATTTTATTTAGAAGTACGTCATAAACGACAGTTTGGGCCATTATCAAATACTGCAATGTCATGGATGAAAGATTTCTTTTCAAAGCATGGAGAGTGTATGCCAAATAGAGAGATAATACATATTCCAGATAAATTTTCAAGACGATAAATCTGCAGCTTATACAAAGAATATGCAAAAGGTGTTGAGGGACATGGTCAATTTATTACATATCAATATTTTGTGAAGGTATGGAAGAAATAATTCAACAATGTCCATATTCCTAAGAAGACAATAATGGGGATTTGCAGTACATGTGCTTCCCCTTAAATAAAAAAGGGATAAATGTGAAGGGTTAGAAAGAGGTAAGCATTCATAACTTTAACTATTAAAATTGTATAGTCATCAACTATAAAAAACATATTTCTTAATAGCTTTCTTTTATGTTGTGTAGATTCTATTGTCAAAGAAATTTAGGAGCTTTGCGAAAAACAAGCAAGTGAAAGAAAAAAATTTGTACAAGCATCGAAAGAAGTGTTATGATAATCTGAATAAATATTTGAGTTTGATAATTGATGGTACGGACCAGAAGAAAACACTTTTACCACATTTTGTTCGCAGACCCAAAAATTTACAGGGGGAAAATTTTATTCAGTATCACTTGCTCAGTTGTATGGTCTTCAATGGGAGAATGTTGCAAAGGGTGTACTTCACAACTCCAAATATTCATAATGGTGCAAATTTGACAATAACCATAACTCATGATGTGCTTTGTCATTGATCTGGTAATCTTCCTGAAGTTTTGTATCTACAATTGGACAACACTTGCCGTGAAAACAAAAATCAGTTTTTTTTGGATATTTAAACATGCTTGTTGAATTGAGAATTTTTTAGAAGGAAAAGGCTGGTTTCCTTCTTGTTGGGCACACTCATGACCATATAGATCAAAGGATTAGTCATTTTTCAGTCACATGGAGGAGAAAGGAAGTTGGGAGCTTGCCATCATTAATTGAATGTATTAAGAAATCATACATGCCAGAGCCTACTTTTGATGTGTTGGAAGAAGCTGTTGACATGTGAAGGTTTATTCTAGGATCACATGGTGAGGAGAAATTCATTGAACAACTTAATGACATTAGCTTCCAACATCAATTTTGTATCAAAAAAATTGATGGGAAAACACATTCAACTACTACAGAATGGGCACCGTCATCAGGTTTGGAATTTTTGAAGTTCATTCTAGATCATCCAATTTTTGCATAAAAAATATTGTTATTGCAATCAGTTGGTGAAGTTCATAATGCACGCAGATAGAATAGAGATATAAATTATTCTGATTGCCTAGAAGAAATTCAAAAATGTATTAGATATACATATGAGTACTTTGACATTGCTAATTCAATTTGGTGGGAGTCATTTTTCAATAATCAAAGTGATATCATTTCAACAACAATGAATGAAGATATACCTTTGAAAAATCCATTTATTTGGCCACCAAATGTGTCAAATGAACATGAGGAAATAAACATTTTTAAACAACAACAATCTCAAGGTATTGTTAATTCTTCATAGGCAGAGGAAAGAGAGATGTATATTGGTTCTAGAAGATCTCATGCACAATGTGAAGCCATGGAAGACCTTTACAAGGGTTCAATACATAATATTAAGGAAGGTTGCATGATCACAATGCTAGCAGATGGAGATCCCAATGGCTATCCATTCTGGATTGCTAAGGTTATAAAGGTGTTTACAGAAAATGAGGATGTTACAGGTGTTGAAGTACATTGGTATGCCACAAATACACACCCATTCAATGGTGTGTATAAGCCAGAGATGGTAGTTGACAAAAAAAATGGTGGAAAGAGAAAAAGAAAGGGTATAAATATAAATTGTCACTACACAGACCTCTTAAAATTGGAGGATGTTGACATACTAGTTTATGACTTCAATTTAAAAAAGAGAGGAACTCTTCGCTTCAAGACGATAGAGATTTTGAAAAGGTTGTTACTAGAAGGAACAATATTGAGATGGGAGTCTACTGAAACCAGTTGTAGGTCTAGAAGAATTTTGAAACCTGAAATGGTGGGCACACATGTGGACTTTGATGGGGCACTAATTGATGAAAGAGAAGAATATGGAACATCTTCGTCAACATCCAATCATTCATATGAAGATGTGAATTCTGATGGTGTGCAAGAAAATATGAGTGATTTTGAATAATTTTCTAAGACAGCTTATATCACTGATGTTTGCATCATATCTTGAAATAAAAATTTTGATTTCCATATGGTGTTAAATTAGAAGTTATGAGTTATTTTTATGTTGTTGGATTATATGTCTTAAATATGATAATTTTTATTATTTAGAATATCCACAATGCAACATTAAAATAAAGATATAATGTATGTTTCATTCAATATACAAATAATGAATTTTTGATTAATTTAGTCATGTAATTTGTTCATAATGTCATGGTTTTCTAATTTTATGATTGAAAAAATTCCAATTTATTTATTTATTTATTTTCGGTATCTAGAATGCTATGGTTGAAAACATGTTGAATTTATACTTAGGAAAGAAAAATTTATCCTACCAAAAACATTAGTGTGTTTTTTTCCTGATAAATAGCTATTTTTTTGCACATAAAAATTCGGTTTTACTAGCATTTTTAAAAAATGTTGAAAATTGACCCTAAAAAAAAACCCATCGTTCTAGTATACACACTTTTCATTTTCAGGGTGTTTTTTGCACGAAAATTTCGTTTTCACTGCCATTTTTAAAACATGTTCAAAATTGACCCTAAAAAACCATCGTTCCAGTATACACACTTTTCATTTTTAGCACTGTTTGTGATGTTTTTTCGGGGTTTTTTGGCCATAGTTCTTGTTTTGAGTTTATAGCTTGCATTTCAAAGTTTACATTGTTAAATGATAGGGAACATCTATTTTGGGGATAAGAGAAAGAAAAGTTGTGTTGAAGGGATCATGAATGTGGCCTCTTTGGCGTGAATCCTCAACTACCCTGAGGAGATCATCCCTAATCAAATCAAAGAAGCTCTAATAAAATTCCACAGTCCACCATCCAGTCCTGGACTTTTATCTTTTGCATTAACTGGAGGAAAAATTTAACTTCCTTCTTGGTAATAGGGGACATCAGAGATTGGTTGTCTTCCTCCTTTACAAATCTAGGGAAGAATTGGGCAACTCTCATCACTTCTGCAAGTGATGCTTCTTGTGGTGCTTTGTATAGGTTCTTGAAATATTCCTTCCCTAAGCCAACTATCTCTTCAAAGGATTTTTCCTTTGATCCATCTTCCTTTTGCATTTCCCAGATGATGTTGATGTTCCTCCGACCTCTAGTAAAGTTATGGAAGAATTTGGAATTCTCATCTCCACTCTTTAGCCACACTGCCCCACTCTTCAATCTCCATTGTTCCTCTTGATCTAACAATATTCCCCTCTTCCTAACTTCCAAGGCTCGAATTTGGTCCTTTACCTCAGTCTCATAGCCCCTACTTTCTAACTCCTCCATTTTATCCAGATCCTCCTCGATCGATTTTAGGTGTTCTTCATCTCTCAACTTCTTCTGTTTGGCCCATTGAATTGTAACTTGTTTCACCTTCTTCAGATTTTCCATAAATTGGTGAGTCACTGATTGCAGACTAAGTTGGTTGAGAGGGACCCATTTATCTTTGATGAGCTTTATGTAACTGTCCTCGTTCAATCAGGGAGGATTGAATTTAAAGGGGATCCCTAGTTTCTTTCTTCCCTCTTTAAGTTCCAAAAATATTGGATGATGGTTTGAATCGCCTCTTGACCCAATCCATTGCTGAAACATTGGAATCTTACCCACCAATTCTTCAACAATAAAAAAACTGTCTAGTCTTTTTGCCACCATGGCATTCATAGTGAGAAATTCATATCTCCCCCTATCGCTAGCTTGTATGCCTTCATAAAGGTTTTCTAAAGTAGAGAGGTCAAAAGGGATTCCCTGTCTAAACATGTTCCATATATATTGAGCATCATGGGGTCGAGTCCTAGCTCAGCCAAGTAGACCTCTGCTTCTAGGGCCATTTCTGAACTCTAGTAATTATCTACCCTTAATTCGCTGAGATTAAAACAAGTGGAAATACCTCCAAATCACCCTCTTGCATCCACTGTAATGAAGATCTAGCCTAGAAAAATCCTAGAGATCATCTCCCTAACCAGATCTCTAGGACCTAAACTCTCTTGAAGCATAATAATATCTGGGTCAGATGAAAATAGAAGTCTTTTCAAGGCTAGTTTTTTGCTGGTACTAGCAAGACCCCTGCAATTAAAAGAGAGAGATATCATTTGGGAACCCACTCTAGGGCCTGCACTTCTCTAAGTGCCCCTTCCAGTGATTTCTGTTTGTCGTCTTTTATATCTATCTGAGCCTTAATTTGTGCTTGTGAGATATTAGACTTCCTACCCCTCCCCTTGAAAATGATGGTTTTTTCTTGCAGAACCCTTAGTTCCCCTAGGTGAACTACTATGGATTCTTTATGTGAACGAGGTTTGAGATTATAAGGGTTGGCTATCAGTGTGGTCGAGGTTAAGGTCGAAAAGGGACCCGAAGGGTGGTTAAAAGGTGTAGTTGTGGTGACAATGTTGTCTAGGGAGCAACCATAGCGTTTTTGAGAAGTAAGTAAGGAGGTTGGGAGGCTAGTCTGACAGGAAGGAGAAGTAGAAAATATTGAGCCATCCACCAAATTGGTATGTTGATTACCAAAAGGAAGAGGCTTGGAAGGACCAGGCCCCGAGACTAGAAAAATATTCGAAAGCACATGAGAAAAGGGGTAGGAAGTCAGAGAAGTAATGCTACTTGGAGTAAAGAGCCGATTCCGGTGCTTGTGCCAATACCATTTGTCAGATCCCCTCTAATCCACTGAGGATGTTGTCCTTCCTCCACAATTTCCATTTAATCCTTATTATTGTTCATATGTTTCCTTCTGTCCTCGTGAGTGGCTAGGGGAGGAACCCTGTGTTCCGACACCCTTGACTTGAAATCATTCCCAACCCCCCATATTCCACCAGTCTCCAGCCTTTCTTGGTATTATCTCCTCTTGCCCCTGAATCCAAACAGGAAATCCATAATCATGTACCAGATTTTATGACAATGCCAACATTGAAATGACAACTCCTCATAGTAAAAAATTTGCAGATGGAATTGCCCCTCAAAAGAAATTTTAAGTTTTTCAAAGAGTCCAGCCCGTGGGTCTAGTCTCACCAATATTTTGGCTACCCTTTTGGTTTTGGTGGCCAAGAAGGACATGCCCACCTCTAAGAATTCCCCTAATTCCCCCCCCCCCCCACAATCACCTTGAAAACATCCTCGGTCCATAGTAAAGGTGGGAGTGTAGGTAATCTTACCCAGACTGGTACTTCCTCCAAATTTTCCTTATTTGCACCAAATAACAAAGTCCACCTTTTAAGTAACAAGGGTGAAGATGTGATGCTCCAGTTTCTTAACAATACCCAGGTCACATCTTCAACTTTGTTGAATCGAAGAGTGAACCATCCTCGAGTGAGAACCATCACCTCTTCTTCACCAGCTGAGGATTGCTCCAATTATGCTTCACCCATTCACTAATTTCCACAACTGTGAAGTACTTACCTTTCGCACGTCCCACTAGAGTGAGTTGATATGTTGCCATTGCTGTATCAAGTCGAATTGATGCTCCTAGGACCAAATTATTATCCTCTGACTTACGCTGAATTCCTTTTCCCTTCTTTCTCTTTGATTTTGTTTGTGTGGAGCTTCTCCATCCCATTTTGAAGGATGTTCCTATGATATCTGTCTGTGACCAACATAAATTTGATTACTCTCTCCAAGGTTTTCTCTAACTCGTGTAGTGCTGTCTCCTAATTCCCTCAACTCCATCGATATAGTGTTCCCTTCCACTCCAAGCTCCAGATGGCCCTAACTTTGTGGTTGAGTCCCAATTGGGTGAGGAGAAGGTCCTCTGATTCAAGATTGTAAATTCCTACTCTTACCAAAAAACTTCCATCAACCTGATACTGGGAGTCCTTTGTGCGATCATGTCATTTCTTTCCAGGCTTTCATGATAGTGTTTACATGCACCTTGAAATCCTTTTCATTTAATTAATCCTCCCCATATTCCTCGACCTTCTTCTTTAGGGTTTGAGCTTCCCCCTCTTCATTACAATCTCCAATTCCTAGGGTACCTTGCAGTACATGAGAGTCTTCTACCTTCCTTTGCGAGACCCCCTATGACACCAGTTTCTTGGAGCCCAGATCTACCCAAGGGATAGACTCCACTATTCACCCTCAACCCATAGCTCTTCAGTATGTCATCTAACCCCCCAATAAAGAATATTTCTTCAAAGGATTCTACCTTAAAAGGATAATGGTTGATATTACTTACTCATTCTTTTGTTGGGACCTGTCTCCTTTTTGTAACAGACCGCAAGCAGGGTGCTCCTTTTGCAAATGGATTTCCATTTTGAATCAATGCCATTTTCACACCACCTCCCGCTCTGTTGATGGGCTTAACTATCATCCCTCCAGTCACCAAAATAGTTAATGGTCCTTGCATGCTAGCAGGTGGAGAAACTGTTAGTGGTTTCGCCCTTTCCAAATTCTGCTTATTGGGCTCCAGCCCCCAGACCACAAGTCATTAGGGGAATTTTGAGGTCTAAAATGGGCCTCATAAGGAAATTATAAAATAATAGTGGAAATAATAAAATAATATTAGATTACATCATCAAATTTAAGAGGGAAAAGATAAAAAACTATTTTCAACTTATCTCCCTATGGGTTTATTCAAATTTCGAGTGGGAACACTCGTTGGATGTATAATTTGATTCGTCATCCAAGGAGTACCCATGTTGCATACTTTCAATGGATCCTACTGCACGAAAAACATGATTGCAATCACGATTTTCATGTATTTCTGATTTTTCGTGTAGCAGGGTCCATTGAAAGTATGCAATATGGGTACTCCTTGGATAAGGAATTAAATTTTGCATCCATCAAGTACTCCCACTCTAAATTTGAGTAGAACCTTAGGGAGATAAGTTGAAAAAATAGTTTTATTATTTTATTACTTTTTAATCTTTTTATTGTTTTACCCCAAAATTAGTGAATCATTCCCCATGGTTGACATCATCATTTTGAACCTTATTGGTCTTTATAAAGTTTATTTTGGTAGTACATTTTTCTTAGGAGGTCCATTTAGACCTCAAAATTCCCCTAATATCCAAAGGGTCAGGCTCCAACTCAACCCTATCCACCATAGATACCATTTCACTATTGGTTAAAAATTATTTATCCCTTGAATCAATCCTATTCCCTTTGATCAGATTTGTCCTCGCTACCATGGGGAAACAATTTCAGAATTGCAATGCGGTTTAGCCAAGAGTGAAGTCGCAGAAAGTTGCATTGGGAAAGGGCTCAAGTTGGGTCTACAAGGCTTGAATCCCCTAGATCCATGTGTACCTACTGTACTGACAACTTTCTTGACACATTCTATCACATCCTCCACCTGCTCCATCTGCAGCCCTTGCTTCAAACCCTAGCTCCCTCTTCCCCATCCTTTTGATTGATTTAGATATTCCATAATATAATAATAATAAAATAAATAATAATAATATAATAATAATAATTATTATTGTTGTTGCATTAAAATGAAGTTGCGGTAATAGTATATATCAAGTTGATACAATTTAAAAATAATAAACCTACAAAAGGTTTAATGTTATGGTTTTGAGAACCAAAAATTGATGATTTTCTATCTACAATCTGGATATAATTTCTTTTCTTATTATTGGAAAAAAACATTTACACATTTAATGTATTAGTTTAGCGAAAACATTGTTTGAAAAAATATAAAAACTTAGAACTATTTTATAGAAATTTTGTTACTATGGGTTTTTGGCTTGAAAGCTGTTTTGGATTTCAAATTTGTTTCTCCATATTCCTTTTCACCTTGAGTTTCTTAAATTTTACTTTATTCCTTGACCATGATCCATAAACAAGGAACTTATAGATCACATGCTTCACCAACATGGCTACTATGTAGAACTATTTTGGACTCTCTCTCAATGTTGTAAAAGGATTTTAGTCTTTAAAGTGAACTATTTATGGGTATCACCTGCACACAACACAATAGTAATAATGCTAGGATATGCTCTTACCTTATCACTAATAATCAAAAGGTAGTCTTTGAGTAATAATGTGGCTTCAAGAGTCTGGTGCAAGGATGGTATGTTGGCTAGCTCAATGGCTTGAGTGCTTGGTTTCCTTATGCATGTTCTTTGTCCTCTAAATGGCTGCAAGGCCTTAATTTTCAAGCCATATTTTTAGAATTAAATTAAATTTAATTGTATTACTACACCATGTATTATAAAATGAAATAACAACAATTTGATTGGCCTAAACTCAATCTGGCCTTTTATTAACTAATCCACTGATAAATAACAAATTTCTATAGTATTAAATGTCAAACCAACCATATATATAGTTTGTTAGACAATAAATACCAAAACAACCTAAAATATAAAGACAAACCTTTGCTAAATATATAAATAGATATAAGAATGAAAGATAAGCCTTTTCGACAGGGAAACCTCCTTTTACAATATTAAAAATGTACAAGAATGAGATGAGATCATTAAATTAGGTCTCCTTAGTACATATATTGGAGACAGATGGTACAAATACAATTAAAGGGACTAGCCGATAATACTAGTATAACAATATAAATATAACTCACTATCTAGGGCTTTACATGTGGCTTTATGCTTAACATATGGATTTGTTTTTGGATTAACATGCTCCTCCCCTTCAAATGAGTGTTGTTCTTAACATTTGAATCACTATGGGTGTTTCTACGTAACTCATCTTCCCATGCTGTCTCTTCCAGTTGATGAGGTGCCTAGTAATTGCTCGATTTTATAGTTGCTTAATCCTTGTTTCAATGAATGTTTATGGTTTTAATATGAATTCCCTTCATTAACCTTTGGTATAATTGTTTGAATAGAGATCTTATCACTGATTACCTTCTTTACGCAAGAAGCATTGAAGGTTGGATATACATGTGAAATTGGAGGCAACTCCAATTTGTAGGTATACTTCCAATCCTTTGTAACACCTTATAGGGGCCATAGTACTTGGATGTTAATTTATTGTCATTCTTTTGTTGTTTTATGGACATCTGTTTGTATGATTGTAGCCTCAAATATATCCAATCCCCACATGAAATTTCATTTCATTGCAACAATGTTGATTTGCTTATTGCTTCATCCTATTTTGTACTGTAACCAAGTTGTCTTTCAATAGTTTGAGAGCCTTTTGTTGTTGTGCTTTATGGTCCACAATTGCTTGAATCTTTATATCCCCTTTCAAACTCCATTTGATGGATGGAGGATGACATCCATAAAGTGCCATAAATGGGGATATTTTTGATGACATGTGGAGGGATGTGGTGTACCACCATTCTATTAAGGGAAAACACTTTATCCATTGTCTCTATTTATTGGATGCACACAACGAAGATAACGTTCTAAACATTTATTCAAAACCTTAGTTTTCTCATCATATTGAGGATGTAATATGAGCTATGAGCCAATTGAGTATCCAAATGAAAAAATATTTGGTCCTAAAATTTCTAGTGTAAATTAAATCTCTATCACTTACAATATCTTTGGGATTCAATATATTTTGCATTGTTTCCATGAATGTTGTGACAACTATACTTGCTTTACAAGGATGAGAAGGAGAGAAAAAATGGGCATACTTTGCCAATTGATCTACTACTACGATGATGGCATTTTTCTTTATTTAGATTTGGGTAAAAACCTGTGGTAAAATCCATTGAAACCTCTTCCCCATGTTCACTTGGTATAATTGATCGTTGTAGAGGATTTGGGGTCTTGAATGCCTCTACTTTATTCTTCTTGTAGATCACACATTTAAAATTTTGAATATCAATTTAATACCTTCCAGGAAAATATATCTTGATTCCATGGTCAAATTTTAAGAACACTAAGTGTCCTCCTCAAGAAGAGTGCATTCCAAACATAATTTTTGTTTGAGTGGGGAGTTTTTTACATAAAAATATGTGATATTGATGTAACATCCCTACTCCCCCCTGCTTCTTGTAATGTTAAACTGTGTCTACAATACCAACGTGGAGAACCATAACTAGATGATACACCGATTAAGAAGTTACTAATTATTATGTAAAATAGTTAGAGGGGAGTTTCCTACTTGCTTATATCTTTTGAAAAGCCATAACCATTCAAATTTAATGTTGAAGGCCACATGAATTGGGAAAACCCACTGCTTAATAGATTTAGTAATGTCATTAGGGAAGCACAAGATTTTGATGACAATTAATTATGAGAGAAGACTGGGGTGGTGGACAAAAAATGGAGTGCCCATTCTCTCTTCTCCCCTCATGGATCAAGGAGATAGCCGAGGAATGGTCCTTTAGGAAAGTAGAGAATGAGCCAAGCTATGCCCTCTGGAATTCATCGAAGAGAGAAGTATGTTCCCACCCAAGTACAAGAAGGGACTCAAAGGAATTCTCTATGCATGTGCATAGTAGAAGAGAAATTCAATTGGTTGGATTTTACCTAATTAGCATTTCACCTTGTGACTCTCATTGGTTGGTCCTAAGATGGGTGTTGGTTCTTTCAGCTGTTCATGTCTACATTTTGTTGGCTTATGCTCTCTATTATTTTATTTATTCCTGGGATTGATTATTGATTATGTGTGGGAATTGGTTCTCCCTTTCTTTATGGTTTTGGTGTGTAGGAACTCTCATTCTCCTAGAGGAAAAAAGGTGTTCAAGATTAATTCTAGATGGTGTGGAATTGTGGAGCATGACATATATGACTAGTTAGTGTTGGAGTTGACCATTGAGCTTGTTCTCTATGACCTTGGTGTTAATCCCCATGATTTTTATTTCAAGCCACTGGACTATGTTGTCTAAGCCTGTGTGGTCAGTGGGAGGCTTAATGGATGACCAAATCACTGTGGTGTTGTTGTATAGTTGTTAGCCACATGGACAAGGTAATTTGAGTCACCGTGATGCTTGCTGGAGAGCTTTTAACCACCTGGAAAATGGACTATAGACCCTTGTGGTTCTTGCTATGAAAATATAGCCAAGAGATCACTTGGATAATGGATTCTACCTCATGGAATGAGCAATATCCCCATCTAGACCTTGGGGAAAAGCCTTGTAATTAAAATTAGAGAAGTGAGTGGGTCAATGTGGTGCTTCCTATATCATTGTTAACCACCTAGACAGGAAAATCTGAGTCACTGTGGTGCTTTTTGGAGAGATGTTAATCACTTGGACAGTGGACTACATACCCTTTTGGTGCTTGATATGAAAATACAACTTAGAAGCCACTTGGACAACAGACGCCATCTCATGAGTATTTGACTAAGCCCTTGGTGTAAATTCCCTTGTGCAAGCATTCATTAGAGCCTAGATCTAGCTCGAGTGATGTGGTCAATGACAAGAGAGATTGCAGTGTAGTTGGCCTACAATTGGGTGGAGAGTGGAAGTTCCTCCTTTAGTTGAAAACTATTCTAATACACTCAGATAAGTATAATAGTTTATTCATTTTTGGATTATATATTATGATAATACTTATTATGTTATTCGTTGACGTATGGTCATGTATTGTTGTGAGTTAAGTAAATATCTAGTTTATGTTGATGCTTATTTAGTTCAAGAATGATGTGACAGTGAATCTATGGGTTTTTTCACACTCACATTATGGTTGTAATTGACAACTGTAACTAGCTTAATATCATTAGATTCATACTATTTAAAACATGGTATCTATAGCCATGCTAAGCAGTCACACAAAGCAGTAAGTCTCCCTGAAGATGAATGAAGAAATCCTATTTCACTGAAGAAGTTAACTAGCTTACAATAGATAGTAGAGTTGGATTTCTTGAATCTTGTTGAATTGGCCTTTGGATTCACGCCTTTTCCCTTACTCTGGATTTGGTGTAGTTTGGGCCTTGCTGGTGCCCTGTTTATCTTCTTCTGGAATGGTATAATACTTACGAGAGCCTTTGTTTAGGCCTTGGCCTTTACCTTTAGGAAATTTGGTGTTCGAGCATATGCCCCTTCTAAATTTATGTTATTTCCCTTTTTCCTTAGTGCACTATATAAATTTGGTGATTCAAGGGTCTAGTAGTGGCGAAGACTATCGTGAGGTTTAAATTTTGAATGTGAATGAGCCAGATATAACAAAAAAATAATGAAAAATTCCATGGGGTATACAGTGGGCCCTACACCAAATTTCCCCTCAAGTGCATATGTATCGATACATCCAAGGATCTATGGGTGGTGAGGGGCAACACAAAGTTGAAATGCTGAATGTTGGTTGGATATAACTATGAAATAAGCCAAATCCACCATGGAGTGAGGACTTGGTGGACCCTACTTTGTCCTGATGTGGCAGTGCCATGGGGGCCTTACTAAGATCACGTGGATGCCACATGGAAATCCATTTATGACGTGGCTTAATATAATTGACCAAACTTCTGATGGGCATAAATTTCAATGCAAGAGTCAGATTGAGGTAAAATTTATATTACCAGAAAGTTCTTAATGCTTTGAATGCGATGGTGGTGTTTGTATTGAGATTCAAATACTTTGAGAAAAAGAGGCTTTTGTAACCCCATCCTCATAATAGACCTTTGGGGTCAAGTCAAAACAATTAACACCTCCCACAAGCTAAGAGAGGATGAGAGGGCGGGGAGAGTGTTACAATTGATACCATACCAAATACTTTTTCCACACAAATTTATCTAATGCTCTTGTGTCCTCTTGTAGATGTTGAATGATCTTGCATATATATGATCTTACTTGCATTCTGTCCTTCTTTCACCCAATTAGACTGAAAAATGGAAATAACACATATTAAACCCTCTGTTTATTCTTCTTTCCTTTAAAGTGAAATTTACATCATATAAATTTTTTTTGTATATATTTTAAATTCATAACCTAGCATCCTTGTTGATGAAAACGAAGAGACCCCTTTGGTAAAAACGAATTCTGGATCTCTTCGTTTTCAATATTTTTTACGGGCTCGATCTTGGGACCTGTGGGTTATGGGCTCACGAAGTCCCTCGGAAACGCTTCTCTTTGGGCACATCCAACTAGGAAAACTTTCAAGTGACCAATCACAATATTAAGCATGAAATCGGCATGTTCCAGCGATGGCAGTTGTAGCACCCACCATTCTCGAGCTCTCCCCAAAGCAACCACGCTACAGCAACACTGTCATTTTTCATTTTAGCTTTGATCACAATAACATTGCGTCCACCCCCAGGGAGTCGAACCCTGCTGTTATATTTCAACTCCTCTGATTCTCCTTCGCCCCGAGCTGCAAGGGAGTCCGCCATTTGCAGATTTGTCAAATTTGCAGGAATATCATGTTTCTTGCATAAGGCTTGCAACTGCTTGCAGGGAAGACTGTGATAATCCATCGTTGATGTATTCTAAAATAAATATGTTGCCCTCTCGTTGGCCGCAAACCATAAAACCACCAAACCTCAGTGCCCTTACTCAAACCAGGGCCCTGGACGTGCGAGATTGACAACAAACTTGATGGCGAACAATTCAAAGAAAAACAGAGACATAAATTCACAAAAAGCCGAATCATCTCGGCTGCTTCCTTGTTCTTGTTGTGAGGGCTATCACCCCATTCATTCAGTCCTCCCGGATCTCTTAAAAACAATTCATCTGAATGTTGTTTATCAACGATCATTTCATCGAATCTCGATGCCTCTTCAACGATCCTCAACCTCTGAGTAACTGCACATAGATCTTGTGACAGAGGTACCAATAAATCCTCTGCCATGTTAGTAACCTTTGAATCCTCTCGAGTTTTCCGATCTCATGGATTCTGAAACAACTCAACTACCTTGGTCTGGCATTTTCTTTTTCTACTAAACTCCGGCATTCAAAAGAAGTAAAAAAAAAACACAGAATAGACACAAATTCACAAGACGCATTTCCATATCAACTAAAAAGACGCATTGTTATTATTTACAACTCAGAATACAATTTTAAGGCATTTCAGCCTTAACCAAGATTTCTCAGACAATTACATTTTTCCCTCTTTCACACGCTCAGGGTTTTCTCTACTCCTTCTTGCTTCTTGATTCACCCATGAATCCTTCACTTCTTATTACACATATGTTTAGTTTTTAACTGATTTTTCTAACTAAAATTAGTTCATTAACCGAATCTTGCTCAATGTTGGCTTGGCTGTCCATGTGGTCATCCACATGTCTTCTTCTTCTATTTTTTTTTTGTTGAGGTGTCCGGATGCTCCTGCATCAGAACTCCCGAGGTACAAAAATTATGACCTCCTGGTCATATGCTCCCGAGGTACAAAAAATTATGACCTCCTGGTCATATGCGTTTTCTTGTCATTAGCAATTCTACCCACTGTTTCACTTCTTCAGTGGAACTGCCTTCTGTGAGCTGCAACCAAACCTCTGCCATAGCAAGTCCTCCCTGCTACCAGATGCCCTTCTAAGATTCTCTGCTGAGCTTAGTCCTCTCGGAATCTCCGCGGTTCTCTCCTCTCGAACCAATTGAGTACTCCTGCTCCAGGTTTGCTGCAATCTTCTCACCTTCACAAAATAAATTAAAAAAAACTACAAGCTTACAAATCTTCAATAAACTGTACCTCTTCTTTCTTCGTACCTCTTCTTTCTTCGAATGCAAAAAACTCCTCTCCGCAGGAAATATTTTCCCGCTCTGATACCACTTTGATGAAAACGAAGAGACCCCTTTGGTAAAAATGAATTCTGGATCTCTTCATTTTCAATATTTTTTACGGGCTCGATCTTGGGACCTGTGGGTTATGGGCCCACGAAGTCCCTCGGAAACGCTTCTCTTTGGGCACAGCCAACTAGGAAAACTTTCAAGTGACCAATCACAATATTAAGCATGAAATCGGCATGTTCCAGCGATGGCAGTTGCAACACCCACCATTCTCGAGCTCTCTCCAAAGCAACCACGCTACAGCAACACTGTCGTTTTGCATTTCAGCTTTGATCACAATAACATTGCGTCCACCCCCAGGGAGTCGAACCCTGCTGTTATATTTCAACTCCTCTGATTCTCCTTCGCCCCGAGCTGCAAGGGAGTCCACCATTTGCAGATTTGACAAATTTGCAGGAATATCGTGTTTCTTGCATAAGGCTTGCAACTGCTTGCAGGGAAGACTGTGATAATCCATTGTTGACGTATTCTAAAATAAAGATGTTGCCCTCTCGTTGGCCGCAAACCATAAAACCACCAAAACTCAGCGCCCTTACTCAAACCAGGGCCTTGGACGTGCGAGATTGACAGCAAACTTGATGGCGAACAATTCAAAGAAAAACAGAGACATAAATTCACAAAAAGCCGAATCATCTCGGCTGCTTCCTTGTTCTTGTTGTGAGGGCTATCACCCCATTCATTCAGTCCTCCCGGATCTCTTAAAAACAATTCATCTGAATGTTGTTTATCAACGATCATTTCATCGAATCTCGATGCCTCTTCAACGATCCTCAACCTCTGAGTAACTGCACATAGATCTTGTGACAGAGGTACCAATAAATCCTCTGCCATGTTAGTAACCTTTGAATCCTCTCGAGTTTTCCGATCTCATGGATTCTGAAACAACTCAACTACCTTGGTCTGGCATTTTCTTTTTCTACTAAACTCCGGCATTCAAAAGAAGTAAAAAAAAAACACAGAACATACACAAATTCACAAGACGCATTTCCATATCAACTAAAAAGACGCATTGTTATTATTTACAACTCAGAATACAATTTTAAGGCATTTCAGCCTTAACCAAGATTTCTCAGACAATTACATTTTTCCCTCTTTCACACGCTCAGGGTTTTCTCTACTCCTTCTTGCTTCTTGATTCACCCATGAATCCTTCACTTCTTATTACACATACATTCAGTTTTTAACTGATTTTTCTAACTAAAATTAGTTCATTAACCGAATCTTGCTCAATGTTGGCCTGGCTGTCCATGTGGTCATCCACATGTCTTCTTCTTCTAATTTTTTTTTGTTGAGGTGTCCGGATGCTCCTGCATCAGAACTCCCGAGGTACAAAAATTATGACCTCCTGGTCATATGCTCCTGAGGTATAAAAAATTATGACCTCCTGGTCATATGCGTTTTCTTGTCATTAGCAATTCTACCCACTGTTTCACTTCTTCAGTGGAACTGCCTTCTGTGAGCTGCAACCAAACCTCTGCCATAGCAAGTCCTCCCTACTACCAGATGCCCTTCTAAGCTTCTCTGCTGAGCTTAGTCCTCTCGGCATCTCCGCGGTTCTCTCCTCTCGAACCAATTGAGCACTCCTGCTCCAGGTTTGCTGCAATCTTCTCACCTTCACAAAATAAATAAAAAAAAACTACAAGCTTACAAATCTTCAATAAACTGTACCTATTCTTTCTTCGTACCTCTTCTTTCTTCGAATGCAAAAAACTCCTCTCCGCAGGAAATCTTTTCCCGCTCTGATACCACTTTGATGAAAACGAAGAGACCCCTTTGGTAAAAACGAATTCTGGATCTCTTCGTTTTCAATATTTTTTACGGGCTCGATCTTGGGACCTGTGGGTTATGGGCCCACGAAGTCCCTCGGAAACGCTTCTCTTTGGGCACAGCCAACTAGGAAAACTTTCAAGTGACCAATCACAATATTAAGCATGAAATCGGCATGTTCCAGCGATGGCAGTTGCAACACCCACTATTCTCGAGCTCTCTCCAAAGCAACCACGCTACAGCAACACTGTTGTTTTTCATTTCAGCTTTGATCACAATAACATTGCGCCCACCCACAGGGAGTCGAACCCTGCTGTTATATTTCAACTCCTCTGATTCTCCTTCACCCCAAGCTGCAAGGGAGTCCGCCATTTGCAGATTTGTCAAATTTGCAGGAATATTGTGTTTCTTGCATAAGGCTTGCAACTGCTTGCAGGGAAGACTATGATAATCCATCGTTGACGTATTCTAAAATAAAGATGTTGCCCTCTCGTTGGCCGCAAACCATAAAACCACCAAACCTCAGCGCCCTTACTCAAACCAGGGCCCTGGACGTGCGAGATTGACAACAAACTTGATGGCGAACAATTCAAAGAAAAACAGAGACATAAATTCACAAAAATCCGAATCATCTCGGCTGCTTCCTTGTTCTTGTTGTGAGGGCTATCACCCCATTCATTCAGTCCTCCCGGATCTCTTAAAAACAATTCATCTGAATGTTGTTTATCAACGATCATTTCATCGAATCTCGATGCCTCTTCAATGATCCTCAACCTCTGAGTAACTGCACATAGATCTTGTGATAGAGGTACCAATAAATCCTCTGCCATGTTAGTAACCTTTGAATCCTCTCGAGTTTTCCGATCTCATGGATTCTGAAACAACTCAACTACCTTGGTCTGGCATTTTCTTTTTCTACTAAACTCCGACATTCAAAAGAAGTAAAAAAAAAACACAGAACATACACAAATTCACAAGACGCATTTCCATATCAACTAAAAAGACGCATTGTTATTATTTACAACTCAGAATACAATTTTAAGGCATTTCAGCCTTAACCAAGATTTCTCAGACAATTACATTTTTGCCTCTTTCACACGCTCAGGGTTTTCTCTACTCCTTCTTGCTTCTTGATTCACCCATAAATCCTTCACTTCTTATTACACATACGTTTAGTTTTTAACTGATTTTTCTAACTAAAATTAATTCATTAACCGAATCTTGCTCAATGTTGTCCTGGCTGTCCATGTGGTCATCCACATGTCTTCTTCTTCTAATTTTTTTTGTTGAGGTGTCCGGATGCTCCTGCATCACTTGTTATAGGCCATTTTGTCACATTTGGTCAATAGGCCTACAAACTAGATCAATCAACATCCATCAACACCTTTTCATCATCCCTACACAAATCCATAATCATGAATCTACCAAATCCATGAGATTCTAGGTCTGACTGCCTCAAATCAGTGCTTTTAAGCCCCAACAAACTCTATCCCTTTAGGGGCATGCGTTCAGTAGCAGGTTGCTCAATTCTGTACCAGCATTGATCAACAATAGGTTATCCCTTATTGGGGGTGCGATGATTCTAGAAATTTGGGAAAGATAAAATTAATTCTGAAGCTTCCTCTTGCAGAAGCTTTCAGGAGTTGTTTCAATCATTTGCCTTGGATAAGAACCTTGAATCCTATCTAATCCTACCTTGAAGATTTCACCTCTTATCCCTTAACCTCATCCTCCCCTCTTAAGTGGATCTCAAGCCTAGATTGGTAAATGGATAATAATTCCTAAACTATTATCCCTCTCCCATAAATTTACAACCATCTACAACATTAGGGTTGAATTTTGGAGGCTAATCATACACTCATGCTATTGCTTTGAATCTTAGAGAGTTATCATCTACATGCATTAGGGTGACTTTGAGGTGTGCTTTGTGACAAGGAAGGATAAGTCAACTTGGGGAGATGTCAACAAGATCAAATTCCATTTTTGGTTGTAAATTCTCTCCTTTTCATATTAATATGAAGAGTATACCATTTTATGATATGTGTTATTTTATGTTTACATTCATATATTTCAATGATATGCTAATCCATTGAATAGACTGATTAGATAATGCTACATAGGTGTCGTATATCTTTGGTTTGTGGATTGTATGTGTAGGTTCTAATTATAGCAATTGAATCTACGATTGGAACCTACAAGCTAAGAGGAGAGAAGAGCTTGCAACTGATCACAAGTAAGCATCGTTTCATTCTCCAATTTCTCTAAGGGGAAATTTATATTGTTTTCTTTATGTTGTTCTAGACCATGCCACTAGGTCTAGGGAAGATAATTTTGTCCACAATCATAAATTAGGAATAAGAAATTCCTTATATATCATTTTTTTTTCTTCTAAAGATAATCATTATTTTATCTTTATTCAGAATAATACTTCAAATTATCATAATTTATTTTTATTTTGAAGTGTTTTTCTATTAGGTAAGGATGCCATTTCTTAATTGCATGTAGTATAGCCAACATCTCTTCTCCATAAATGGGTTTGAGTAAGTTATTTCTTTTAATATGGTTGCTTTCAAAGAAAATGAACCTTCCTTTTTGCATTAAAATTGCACTAATGCTATGGCTTGAGGCATCAAACTCCATAATAAAGATTTTTTGCGAAGTTAGCTGTGCTTAGGAGAGGAGTCATACATATATCATCCTTGAGATTTTCAAAAGCTTTTGTTGCTTCTTGAGTCCAAGAAAATGCCTTCTTGTAGCAATAGCCTATCAATCCTAAGAACCCTCCATGATTCTTAATGCTTTTGGGAACTGACCATTCTATCATAGCTTTAGTTTTGTTAAGGTCAATTTTGACACCTTAATGAGATAGCCAAAGACCCAAATATTCCACTTCTTAAACTTGAAACACACACTTGTAAGGATATGAATAAAAGTGTTTCTCTTCCAATAGTTTTAAGATCCTGTCAACATGTTGTTCATGTTCTTTCCAGGATATGCTATAGATTAGTATATCATCAAAAACTACTAACATAAATTTTAAAAGGAAGGACTTGAAAATGGATTTAATCAAGCTTCCAGATGTTGAAGGTTCATTATTAAGGAAAATGGCATAACTAAAAATTGATAATGACCTTCATGTATTATAAAGCTTGTTTTGGGAATGTCTTTTTCCTCATTATGATTTGATGATACTGACGCAAGTTAAACTTGCATAACCCAGAATCTTTCCCATTTCCATGCATATACAAAATGCATCTCGAATAATCGCCCAAATAATTATTCAATTTCTGAGCAATTTCACAAACTATTATTCACGGAAGCTCCTTTATATTATCATTCAACTAATTCACATATGGCTGGATTTTAAAATCAAAATTCAATAGAAAGAATGTGCCCATGCTTTAAAAGCTCAACCTGGAAAATTCATACCATTGCACATCGATTTCATGCATACTAATATCAATGAATGCCGCTACCTTGACAATCCAAATGTCAATTAAACTACCTTCGATTCAAACCTTCCAAAGAATTACATCTCCTTTCAGAATTCTTTAAACTTACCATTCTGCTCGATCATATCCACACATCGACCTTTGGCTTCTCGTCATCTTTATCGGACGCTCTCTGGCTCTACACCAAAACAGAGTTCTGCAAATTCACCACAGAAACGGAATTGTCTTTGACCCATCGCTTAGTAGTTGAGACCTTCACTGCTCAACACCTTCGATTTGATAATCAAATTGGGTTTTAAAACAACACTGCCCTTTTTTTATAGACCTGTGCTCTACGCATTGGTTTTTTCCAGCGTTTGAGCAGTTGCATCTACAATCATTTGAATTGAGGAACCGATGGTCATAACCATAAATCTGTATCATATACTATCGATTATAACAGCAAAGAACCAACCTCCATATCGATCAACATAGAAAACAATCGATGGCTATCACATACACATCGATTTCTTTTTCTGCAAAACGATTCTGTTCAGCTTATAAGAAAATCGGTCACAATTTTTTTTAACCAGTGTCATTCTCAGATACACTGCCAATGTCGAATGTATAATCACTGAACATATATAAAAACAAATTCTACATAGATATATATAAAAACAACAATTACAAAGAACCTCTTGTTCATGACCAGATATTCAAAGTCCACGGCCCTTTCAGCTGTTCATAGATTTACAGGGAAAAAAACCCCTATCTCTTACCTCTCTCCTCGTTCTATTCTCCTCAAAAAGAAGTTATACATTAGTCATACCTAACTACTTCTTTCCACACATGAAGGAATTAGTTATACAGTTATAATTCTCTTCATCTTTATTCAAACAAACTAGACCACTTTTAACTACTTGCCCTTATTGAAATTAACACAAATTTAAAAATTAAGTCTTCCTCAAGTCTTGCGTTAGCCACAACATGTGACCACCTCATCACATTGCTAGCCTGGACTAGATGCTCATGCATCAGACTCTCACGGTTGAAAACATTCATGATCTCCTGATCATGTGCTTCCAAAAAAGGAATGAAGAAAAATAAAATTCCTCTTGGATCCTAGACTTTGTCCTGGAGTTTTCCAGATGCTATGCTCCTCTGTTTAGGCTGCATGTCAGCTGCTTCCTGCTTCATCTTCCTTCTCTGGTCATCCTCTTTAACTTCATGAGACCTGACCACTTGCACAAGATTATTTTCTTGGAAAAATGTTTTGGTCACATCTTCTCCAAAAGACAAACCAACATTTCATTTGCTTGGTCCACGCCCTTTATGGAGCTGTGGATCGCTCCAAATTATTTCACACATCAGACCCTCTTTAGGTGGCTCTCGGAACCGAACAATGTCTTTGATATCATCCAATTTTACACCATCAACATTAAAAAGACTATCACGGACAACAAAAATCTTGTCATTGAAGACATGAGCCAAAGGCAAGCAACAAAACACTTCATCGAAAAGCTCAACCATGTTTTCGCTGTACTTGGACTTGACTTCACCCTCAAAACTATAAATTTGGTTCATACTTATGCATTCATGATTTCCTCTTGCAAGACAGAGTTCAGTTGGACACATACACTTGAATACGAATAACACAAGTATGACTTCAACTAAAAATGATCCTCGATCAACAAAATCACCATTAAAAAGATAAGGATTGTCCTCCGAAGGAAGCTTACTAACCTCAAAGATGTTAAAAAGGTCATAATACTGACCATGGATTTCATCACAAACAATGAATTGCTTTCCAATCTGAATATCGATGTCAACCAGCGATGGCATCGCCTCCAGCAAATCCTTTACTTGCAGTAATATTTAAAATGCACACCTTCTGCGTATACTTTCCTGATTCTTGAAGTCATCCGTCACTTTTTTTATAAATTCCAATGTTACATTTTCTCCTTCTATTCTATGCTATCGCTCTGCCTTTATTGAATGAAAATCAATGGAATCAACAACAGAATAATTCACAATATCATTCACTGAGATGGCCTCAATAAATCTAATTTTTTTGACTGCTGTTTTGGGATCATTTGGACAAATCCTCTTACCTTGCTGAAATTTTTTTCTACTTGACTGATCACTTTTTCTGATGTTGCCAGTGTTTGCCTTCTGGTCTGCTTCAACATCAGTTTCTTTATGTTCTCAATCTCTGTTTCTAGTCGATCTTCTTGCTGGTATTCTTCATTAATTCTCCCTTCCTGCTTTAGCTGGTTGCTGTTGTCCAGTTGCATCTTCCTCTATTTCACACATTTAGACTATGTGTCTCCTTTCAACAGTATTCCAATTGGCAATTCTGGACCTTCTTCTTTCATCAACACTTCAGTGTGTTGATTTAACTACAAAGAGTCTCAAGTTTTTCCCTTGCATCATCTATTCTAATAAGGCTTCCTTGCCCTGGTTCATAGTTGTGAACTTCCTCCCTTGCTTCTGCTTCTTTTACTGCAAACCTCTTGCAGTCTTCATCAGGTACTGGTGCTTTTAACCATTTCTCCAGTAACTCTAGCTCCTTCTCCCATACATTAGCTTCTTGATGAGTGTTGCTTTCTTTTTCTCCTTGATCCTGTTGTTGACTTTTTGTCATTGTCAGCTCTTCTTCCTTTTCTTCACCTTTCACTAGGTGAATTTCTGCTTCATGTCATCTTCCCTGAGGTACATTTTCTAGGTTGATCAACTTAACATCTCCCATGGTTGACTCAACCATGCCTATCATCATGACAACGTGATGATCTTCTACTATGTTTTCAGAAATCATGGTATCTTTTTCATGAAATTCCTTGACAATCTTCATTGGTTGTCCCTTTTCACCTTTATATGTTGCTTTCACTAATATTTGTGGGCTCCCATCTTCTATGCAGTTTTCTCTTCTAGGATTATCAGCTATATTCCATGTGGGTGACACTGAATCGCTTGAAAACAATGTTGAGGAGCCATTGGGCGGAGAGGAACAATAGCTAGGACCACATGCTTCCTGCCAAGAAACGTCTCTACCAACTATGGGCAACCCTCTATCACCATGAAGACAAGATGTTGGCAACTTAACCCTTCCTTCAATTGATTTTCTGTCCCTGCCTGCCAAATTTTCAAGGGAACCGGCTTGATACGCATCCCAAACCACGGGAACAGAATAGGGTTGATCGCTACATTTGATGGCTTTTCCGCCAGGTTTCCGTTGGCCAACAAATAGAAAATTAAACGATGATTTGTCTTCCCCTGCCTGTCGCACTGATACTTCCACGTCATTTAAACCCTCTTTGACCTCTTCTGTCTCTCTCAGGCTGCTTTTGGAAAGTTGCACATCCTCTACAAAATATTTTTTAGCTGTTACATATTGAATTAACGAATTCCTTTCTACTGATAAAATACTCTTCGTGATGCTCATCTGGCCTTCTTGCATACCTGAACTTCCTTTGAGCGGCAACATCGTAGCCAAGATTGCTAACAAGGGCATATGCCACAAACAATCATCAAGCTGTTGTGGAACATCAATTATTTTATTTGCGTCTTTCCCATCAGTTTTACCTTCTGACACTAATTCAACCAGTTTCTCTGAATTTCTTTCTAGTCTTCTTGTCAATGTTTCAGTACACTGATGCAAGTTCTCTTCTGAACTTTTGAGACTCTCACATGATCTCACCCCTTCCTCATCATCATCCAAAGATATTCCTTCCTCTGGTTTGCAGATAACTTCATCTGCTTCTCCTGCTTCTTCAAGCATTTTCCTCTAAACAAATTTGTCTGTGGCATCTTCCATTCTTATCCTTGACTCAAAGAATTTGAGTTTCTTTGTCCATAAGACAATCTTCTTTTGCTTCCACGTCACCTGTAATGAGTGCCAAATCACCTTCTTTCCTTTTAATGGAAAGGTCCATCCTCTTTCTTGGTTTTCTAGTTCTTGTAGTAGATCTGTCAATATCTCCAATCTTGCTTTTATGTCAGCAAGTTACTTGTCAAGCTCCTCTTGACTCATCCTTTTCATGCCATTTGTCTTGGCATTCTTTCCTCCATAGTGGCTTTCTTCAGAACCTCTGCAATGATCCTCCATCATCTTTGTCTTCATCCTCTCTTCTTGAGCTCCTCTCTCTACTGCAACAACTTCAAGTACAAACGCGCCGCTTCTTTCTTCTTCCGAGTATTTATCTCCTGAAAGATTCTTTTCCATACTTGTGACAACTTCACAAGATTGCGCATCCTCCTCAGTGAAACCTGTAATCACATCACAATTGTTAGCTATGAAAACACAAGATTTTACATCATCCAGTTGATCTGGATCTGCCCAATAACCCAAGAAATCATCAATGATCTCCTCCTCTGTTTCACCAATGGAAACCTCCACTTTCAACTCAACAGCTCTGAGTTCTTCATGACTCAACTGTATACTCATAATCTTCTCGAGCTTCCTCAGCTCTTCTGTTAACTGGATGTTTATCTGTTGTAGCCTCTGCCACTTCACTCTCTTCCTCATATTCCAACCATGTCTCTGGTCTCTCATATTTTCCCGTAACAATTCCATCAATAACTCAATATGAATCGTGATCTCAACTTTCTCTTTCTCATACTCTTCATCAGTGAACTGTTGTCTTATGCCATTTACCTTGGCATCTTCTTTCTCCCTCTTTCTACTGTGGCCTCTTTCTGAATCTTTACTCTCTCCTTTATGACTTTCAATAGTCATCTCCTTCACCATGAGTTTCTCACCCATGAGTTGCACCAAGCCTTTGTAACAGAAAACTCTTCTGCTGCCACTTACCTCACCAATCCCTTCCTCCGGATCTGGTATTTTGGTAATCACCCAGTCCTCTACTGGAACCTTTCGAGCATTTCTCCACTGCTCCTTCAGGCTTCACCCATCTACAACTTTATTCAACCTCTGTTGAATCTTCAGGTTTTGCCACATTCACTTAGAATCCTTTGTTGGACTCCTCTATCACTGCTCTACAATTGTGATCTGCTTCTTCTCGCTGAGACTTTCTTCACTATGCCTATAAACCAAATTATTCAAGCATAATCTTCAAACTAGAGTTAAATAATACTTTGTCAGCTCACCTTCAAAATCCTATTGATCTTGCTTCCTTCCTCAACTGCACTGCATCCCTGTGTTGCAATATTCATTAGTTTCAAAATCTGATATTCATTCATCACATGCAATTAACTCAATTAAAAAAAAAATTATTCTTCGCACAAAGCTATTCCAGCTCTGATACCAAAAATGACGCAAATTAAACTTGCATAATCGAGAATCTTTCCCATTTCCATGCATATACAAAATGCATCTAGAATAATCGCCCAAATAATTCTTCAATGTTCGAGCAATTTCACAAACTATCATTTGCAGAAGCTCCTTTATATTATCATTCAACTAATTCACATATGGCTGGATTTTAAAATCAAAATTCAATAAAAGAATGTGCCCATGCTTTAAAAGCTCAACCTGGCAAATTCATACCACTGCACATCGATTTCATGCATACTAATATCAATGAATGCTCTACCTTGACAATCCAAATGTCAATTAAACTACCTTCGGTTCAAACCTTCCAAAGCATTACATCTCCTTTCAAAATTCTTTAAACTTACCATTTTGCTCGATCATATCCACACATCGACCTTTGGCTTCTCGTCATCTCTATCCTACACCGAAACAGAGTTCTGCAAATTCACCACAGAATTAGAGTTGTCTTTGACCCATCGCTCAGTAGTTGAGACCTTCACTACTCAACGCCTTCGATTTGATAATCAAATTGGGTTTTAAAACAACACTGCCCATTGTTTATAGACCTATGCTCTACGCATTGGTTTATTCCAACGTTTGGGAAATTGCATCTACAATCATTTGAATTGAGGAACCGATGGTCATAACCATAAATCTGTATTATATACTATTGATTATAACAGCAAAGAACCAACCTCCATATCGATCAACATAGCAAACAATTGATGGATATCACATACACATCGATTTCTTTTTTTGCAAAACGATTATGTTCAACTTATAACAAAATCGGTCACAAATTTTTTTAACCAGTGTTATTCTCAGATACACTGCCAATGTCAGATGTATAATCACTGAACATATATAAAAACAAATTCTACATAGATATATATAAAAACAACAATTACAAAGAACCTCTTGTTCATGGCCAGATATTCAAAGTCCACGGCTCTTTCAGCTGTTCATAGATTTACAGGGAAAAAAACCCCTGTCTCCTACCTCTCTCCCCGTTCTATTCTCCCCAAAAAGAAGTTATACATCAGTCATACCTAACTACTTCTTTCCACACATGAAGGAATTAGTTATACAGTTATAATTCAATCTTTATCTTTATTCAAACAAACTAGACCACTTTTAACTACTTGCCCTTATTGAAATTAACACAAATTTAACAACTAAGTCTTCATCAAGTCTTGCGTTAGCCACAACATGTGACCACCCCGTCACATTGCTGGCCCGGACTAGATGCTCCTGCATCAGATACCCTAAACAAAGATCTAAGTCAGTAAGGAGAATTTCTCTTTACAATTCATCTAATAATTCATCAATGGAAAATTATATTTGATGGTCATTTTTTTGAACTTTCTGTAATTTGGATATATGCACCATGAACCATATTTTTCGTAACCATCACTATAGGTGAAGAGGAATAAATTTGGGTAGATTAAATGATGCCAACATCTAAAATTTCTTGAATTATACATTCAATTTCACTCTTTTGTGCATATGGGCACTAGTGATGTACGAAATAGAAACAGTCATTCACTCAAAATGTTTCGAATCCTTGGTGGGCTAAACCAAGAAAGATGGGAATGCTACCTAGAATTTATAACCTTCTTAACTCTTCACAAAACTATTAACAAAAATAATAGTGGATATAATGACTAATAATGCCAAGAAAATACATTATGAAATATTCATAACATAAATAATTCACAACATTAATACTAACACAAAAGTAAAATCTATTTTACAACATGTATATGAAACAATAATTGATTATTAATAGAGTCATTATATACAAAATAAATAGGTTGTAATAAAAAAGGTAAAGATAAGATATAAGAAAAAAAATTGCACAAGGTGGTAGGATAAGAAGGAGATCCCTCATTGAGTATATTGATAAGAATTTTTTAGATATAATGAGTCAAAGTTATCATATTAAAGTAAATTTTCCTTCATATTTACAAATGACAATGTTTAAAACCTTGTGATTCAAACGCAAATAACACGAAACAAAATATAGCTTGGGCTTTGTTGCAACTGGCTTGATTTAGAACTCTTAGACATTGACATGCTAGTGTAAAAAATGTCAACTATCAGTAGTGATAGATAAAAAATAGTTTAAAAGATCATGTATGATCAAAACCAATGAAATACCTTCATAATAAGACAATACTATCAAGCCTCCTTTATTTTCTATTGTTTAAAAGAAAACATGTATCACAAGATTTGTAAAACTCAAGACATCTAAGTAACTCATAAAATTATCCCAAAATTGAAGAATCTCATCCAAATCATACCATACTCTATGTGAATTGGAACCCTTTTTCCTTTTGAATGTCTCTACTTATAACTCAACAACTTTGCTTGGAATGGTTACAACCATTACCATTTTCACCCTTTAAGGCATAGTTATTCATAATAAATGCATTCAAATTATAGAAGGAAAATGGAAGAGATATGGATAAAGATACACATATGGCAACATGATTCATGGGGAAAGGATGATCCACTTTCCATGTAAGCATATAATCATAATCTTTCAAAATATTTTTTTTATTAATATCCACATTATGCACAACATCGCCTTGTTCCTCCCACATAAGCATGCCTAACATCATTGTCAATCATCAAATGATTGAATTCATTCAACATTCAAAACATATTTATCATATATGTATCAAAATGATAGGTGCAATAACCCCCTTATTTATGTAATAGGGTTGAGTCATAGTTATGGTTAGTTAACGAGTCAATAAAGCCCATATTAGTAATTGTAAGTGGTTGATTTTCATTTAAAGAAGGGACCACAATTAGTTGCAAATGAGCCAAGGTATTAGATAGATGGTATTAATAAGAACCATGATACTGACCCATGGTATTGCATGTATGAATCCTATATAAAGGATAGAGACTCCCCTTGAGGAGCATCATGTCTTATTTTGTAATCAAGCCTTGCTCTATTGGAGGTTTTCCCCTTGAAGAGGTAGGTGAACATTGCTTTCCTTTCTGAATAATATAATACATGTTGTTATTTCTCATTGTTCTATGTTCTGAGTATATTTCTTTTCATATTTGGTATTTTGGTATCTTTTCGCAAGTCAAGAGCATAACAACATGTCCATATATGCCTCCGCTGACCAAAATAGACCATTCACAACTGTCACCAAAGCATCAAAGTATCCATGTTTAGAAAGTACTTACTACCATCAATCAACTGTAGTAGAAATTAAATGAAGTGCAAAATTGCTAAAATCTTTATGCAAACTAAATTGAATGACAAGCTATCTCAGGGAAAATATTCATCTGTAAACACTGGACCATCTGTATAAATCTTTGAATGATTGGTATTGTAAACAACTTATTTTTCCTTTCCTTTTTCCCAACAAAAAAAATCATAGAGGCACAGTCTGAGTTGGGATGCTCTAGATGAGGTTATCCTATATTAAGATTAGTGGAGTTTGCTTTCTGGTATCTAGGATTGACTTGATCAATACACTTGAGGGGTGAATTATCAACACCATGAGTAATAAAGTGATCAATAACATGAAGAGTGGGAACAACAACAATATTAAAATTTGCAACTATATTAAAGGAACAATAAAATTAAAAACAACATGAGTGCATTCATGATTGAGATCATGAGGAGACGATATGGAATCAGATTTAGAGCTTGAAAAATATCATGAAGAAGACTTTGCATGAATCTCAGAAGAGTTAGGGTGATTGGACAAATGATGAGCATGGATTACAACTATTTCCCCCCAACCTTTATGTTCTACATTTGAGGGATCTAGAAATGGATTCCATCCACTATTGACAGGGTTTTCACAGAGGGATTTCATGTTTATTTGGATGAGGTTCCAAAGGAGAATGAGGGTGCCTTTGGGAAACATAAAGTTGACATGGCACATTAATAGATTTAAGGAATACGTGCCCAATTGTGGGCAATTGGTTGAATTCTTACCTTTTGCATGATCCTCTAGAGAAGTAACTCGTGTGCAAGCATGAATGCAATGTTAACAATAACATATGATCAAATAAGTCGAGACTCTCTACCTCAACTCATTTCCATTTTCAATTATTACTATTGAATACATTTAATATATAAAGAAAATGAATTATGTATAGGGAACAATGTAACTGGGTGTGAGGAAAATGAAAGGCTATGAACTTACAGATGAAGGAATGAGAGATAAAACTGGGTTAATAAGACACATGCCTTTCGTGTTGAAAATGTAGTGAGTAAAGGTCTTTTGATTTGTGCCTTAGCTAATGAGGACCTCGAATTTCCTCTCTCTCAATATGAGTGCAGGTTCATAAGTTAGACTTCAGTTAGGATGAGTTTATTTCCAATTTACTGGAATAATAATCAAAATGGCATGCCTAGAGTTGAGTTGGAGTTTCAATTAAGTGAAGTCTTCATTAGGCTAACTACAAAACAAGGTGCAGTTACAAGTTCAGTTAGAATGAGTGTATTTAGTCTTGATTGAAGGAAGAAGGAGTTAATACTCCAAGTATTGATTGGAGAGAGAAAGAGTATCACTTTCAGTTAAATTGGTATCAGAACTTGAGCTTTTAAATTGAGCTAGGCCACAGGCACGCTCAAATTGGGTTTATAAAGAGGAGGACAAAGGCATGGGAAACCACAAATTTTTTCACAAGTTTGTGAGATTATTCTTTGGTTGTGTGTGCACAAAATTGAGAGCTTTTGTCTTAAGGTATAGGAAGACACAAGTGTGCAAGAGAATAGAAGCCCCAAGTGTGCAAGAAAATAGGGACTTGTATGGTAGGAAACATGGGCAGACTTACTCAAGGATTTAGGAGCCTATTGTGCACTAGGAAATAGGGACCTAGTGTGCAAAGAAATAGGAACATGATCAGGGATTTACAGGATGAGTCAAGCTAGTTCAACACGGGATCAATTGTGTGGTAAAGGGCCAAGATCAATTGTATCAACTAAGATTAGTGAGAAGAATAAAAATGCTTTCTCAGAGGAAATTATCTTTTAATAGATCCAATTTCTCAAGAACAACCAATAAAATACCACAACAAAGAAAGCAGGTTTTCCCTTTTGGGTTTCTTGGGTAAACAAACACTACGATTTGTGTGATGTGTTTTTATCTCTGATGTTTTATTCCACTTCTTATAAATTGTTAAGGAACTCTGTATCTTGGTGAAAGTAAAATTGGTTTGAGTTTCAATTACCTAGTTTTCAGTTATTCATCTAAATAATTTCAGAGTTTCTTGGAAAATTAACATTTAATTATGAGAACATAATGAACACGGAAGTGTAATGTGTGAAGTCCCTATTTTGAACTGAATGTGAATGTGAAGTTAATGACAGAAAATGCATTGTTATTGGGAGTACGGAAAAGCCTAGTTTTTTATGCCGTTATGAAATGGCATGAAAATCACAATATGAAATAGCATGAAAATCACAATCAAATGGATCCCATTTAGTTTCTTAAGAAATAATTTTTTTATTTAGAATTGCTAAACATATGATTACTCACTTCAATATTATTATTTATAATCTAAATTTTCAATATTATTATTTGTAATCTAAATTTTTGAAGACTGATACATCAAACTCTTGTCACTATACATTCTTCTATCAGTTGCTAATGAATTCATTCACACTGAACGACACATTCATTATAGATAAAGGACAGGTGATTCGAGGTGTTAGGGATAATTCATGTCATGAGCAGATAAGGAAAACTGATATGGAGGATTTGAATATGAACATAAGTGATGAATATAATGAAATAAGTACTAAAACTCAACACTGACGACACAAATATGAAATACGAATAGGGCATGGATTTTTTGCATAGATGGATTCTCCATAATTAGATGAGAAACAAGGAGTTTCAATATCAATTTAGTGAGCTATTATTACAAGAATGCCCTATTGGATACATATACAGACCAAAATAGATCGTCTCAGAAGAAAATGTTGAAGGGGAAGTTTCAAAACTAAAGTCAATGGCATGACTGGAGCGATGGAAGGAATAATCAATAATGAAATCGTTGTATTTAGTCTTAAAATCAATAAATTGTAATTGAGGATGAGGATAAATTGTAGTGAATTGGGTGGAGAAAATACAGATCCCATTAATTTATATCCAAACACAATCGAAATGCATAATTAACCATGGAGAGTATTGAGTTACTTGAATCTTGTGCTCCTAAATCCCCACATAGTCCATTATGAACCCAACGGTCAACTACCATTCTCGCCACAAGCCTTTTTTACTATTTATTTCTCAAGATTGATGGTGAATATCAGGGGAAAATGCCAAGTATTCCTCTGAATTACTATGAGACAGGTGGGGTTATTCCCAGGAGGAAAAACCTCGAACTGTAGATTTTTCCAAGTGAAACGAGCTGTGTAGGGAGAAACCACCAAGAAATGCGTGAGGTAAGTGATAGTGGAGGCGCTAGAAGGTAAGCGATATTACTTGAAGCTATGCCAACCCTTGATCGCTTAAACCCTAATTACTTTACGCCGTTGATCAGGCATGTAATAACTGCAATCGATGTCACATTTACAACTTACCTCTTCTCAAGGGACGCCATATCTAGTGCTAAGATTACCAACAACCATATGCATCAAAGATTCGAGGTGGCGGCTTTTAAAATTATGGAGTGGCATGGTAAATGCCATTTTCATATTGTAGAGAATTACCATGCTATTCGTGGGAGTGACTCACCATTAGGTCAATGCAAAATTAGCTGTCAACCTCACAACAAAACATAGTTAGCTATAACATTCATAACCCTCATTAAATGCATATACTGTGAACTAAATACAAGCTATCAACCTCTATTGCACATGCATTAGGACCAAGGAATGATCCTTATCACCCGCCATTGAAACATTCAAAGACTTACAATTTTCGATACACACAAGCTTCCATTCAACACTTCCAATGTTGCCACATGCAAGCGTAAGGGTAATCGACCATCCAACAAATATTTACAACCAAAATTACAATTTATGCAGATTCCATATGGTCCACGATCCCATCGTGACCATCATCACAATAAGCCAAACTATTATATGTATAGATATATATCAACTTTCGTGTGTAATGCACCAACCAATATCATACACCATGTTCAATATATATTGCCTTTTGAATAGGCACTATATCACATAGTTTAAATCCACTTCATCATACAATTGATTCATATTGCAAGCCGTGTCATATTGCATACGTTTCCTGTTTTATGTGATACATATACTATATTTAAAAATGTAAAATGAAATGCATGCCATTCAATTTCATTTTTGCATTTATTTTTCAAACATAGTATGGGCACTATGTTACTCAAAACATTCATAAAAGCCGGTCCTCTCTCCCTTGGTCTTAGGATATAACCATACCATTTTTTTTTTTGAACTTTTAGGCTTGAGTGATAACGAAAGAGGGAAATTTTGAAACTTAATTCAAAATTCGATATGGACAAAAAAACAATGGTATTAACATGTACTTGTAAGACTTAATGTTAGGTGGTGTACTTCTTCATTATAAATTAATATCATGGTCATGATTTTGAGTAGGTGGAATATCCTTAGGCATATATCCAAATTCTTTGGAATAATTGTCGATAACATTTTGGAGATCCACTAGAGTAGAGGATATTGATATCTGAACATCTAGTGAACATAATTGTGCAATTAAACCATGGTGTCCCTTTTGAGTAATTTTTTCATGTTGTTAGAGCTTATCACTTTAAAGGGGTTCTCTTGGATGCCTTTGAGATCAATTTCCTTGCCCTCTAAGTAAATTCTAATGAAAATACTCTGAAAACTAAGGGCCATTACTCCAAATGATTGTAACTATTGGACCCCTAAGTCAACATTAACACCGTCCATTTGGATTCTAACCATAATACTATCCAATAAATAATTCTCCATATTGAGCTTAATACTATGACACTTCTATGAACAATGTATGGTACCGCCATCTAAAATCATTAGTTGAAACTCTTGTGTTGGAAATATAAAGAAAATGAGAAGTTTTGCTAATTTGTAATTGATGAATTTATGGGTACTACTAAAGTCAATCATCATTATTACCTTTTTCTTTTTTATATATCCTTCTATCTTGAGGGTTTGTGGAGTATTGATTTTGACTAATGTGTGACAAGATATAGTTGGAGTAGTCTTTTCTAGCTCGAAATCTTGTGATAGTTTCAATTCTTGACCTTCTTCTTCTTCATGGTCTATGTATAATAACTATTTCTTTGTTTTTATGCCACTTATCGTATTTTCCATCAAAATTGAAATAGTCCTTTTGTTACTCTTTCATCCCTTTTAAGGTGTCCCATTTTTGGTTGAGTGAGGTTAGAAGAGGAAACATGGTGCTATTTATAGTTGTTAGTGACCACCCATCTAGTAGCCATATTTTTGCTTTCCACTTCCTTACCATACTAAAAGCATGCTCTAGAGAGTTAGGTTTGATGAGACAAACCTTATGTTGAATGTTCTCCTTTAAAGTTCCCATAAAGAGACCTAACAAACTATCCCATGGAATTATTTTTTGCCAAAGATTTATCAATTGAATAAATAACATGTTTCTCTTAATATCCTCATAACATGTTACTAAATTCGTTTGTAAAAATGGACCAAAAGATAATAGAGCCATATTTTCATTCAAAGATCCATTGGTACCAAACAAATTGACTAGGCTTTAGCTATAGAGCTACAAGAGTTACCTTTTGTAAAGTTAGCATTTGATATAGATAAAATAATTGCTCCATCTAGAATATCCATCTTATAGGATATTTACTATCAAATTTCCCATATCAATATTGGGAATTAAGTAGCCTCTTGATGTTGAGTTGAAACCTCAATGATGCAGATCTAGAGATGATGAATAATCATGATTTTGGGACTCATATTTATTTCCTCCATATTTTCATGATTTCCTTGCATCTTGATATCTCCTTTAGGGAGTCCCTTGTCTAGGCTATGTAAGAACATGAGAGACATGTAATTTTGTAATTATTCTATATTTTTTTCCACATGTTCCTAATTTTTATCCATATTCTTTTCCATATGTTCCCTATTTTCATCCATGTTTTTTTCTATCCATTCCATCTAGTGTAAAATCTCTGCTCATTCTTCTTGATTCATGGTTGATATCTCTTGAGGTTTAGTTGGAAAATTAATTTTTGGAGCACCCTTTTCCATGTGAATAAATAATAATAGTAATGATTTTCCTCTTTAGCACGAATGTTGAATCACCAAAGATCTTCTAGTAAAACATTATGTCAATTTTAAGTTACATGCTTTTCAAACCTTAAATTGGAGATTGTATGGATGGGAAATATTTGTCTTGATGTATCTCTAAAATTTGACCTCTATTGAGTTTAAAATTTATACTTATAGTGCTCTAATATGTCTTCCTAAACTCCTAAAAATTTCACAATGTGAAACCTCACCTAAAGTTATAGCAAAAAATCTCAAATGGCTTGTTTGAGACAAATTACAAGTCTAGCCAAAAAAAGAAAACTAACTTCAACAAGATATATCTCATAAAATATAATGATTCAAAATATCTCTCTTTTTCTCACACATAATCCTTTATGTTTCCTCATGATTTTGAAATTTTATTGTAAAAGGTTACACCAAAAATTCCAAGATGACTCTTTCAAATTAATTTTAGGACTATTCACAAGCCTTATCTTCCATAGAATATATTAATGAAAGCATAATGAACATGAACCTAAAATTTTTACCACCTACATCCTAATATTTATTCTTCGAATCCTCAAAATGATGTTACTTGAAAATTATCAAATAAATTTTATAGCAAAAATTCCAAGATGGCTCATTTAATATTGATTTTAAGGATTAGTCACAAACCTATATTCCATAGGCTATATCTTTGAAAGTATAATAAACTAAAATTTGAAAATTTAACCATTTGTACTATAATATTTCACCTTAGTGTCCTAACGTTTTTCTATATGAAACTCTCTAGAAAAATTATAGTGAAAATGCCACGATGTCTTGATTGAAGGAGGAAAACTCCAGGAGTGTAGCATCTGATACCAAATGTTAGGCAACAAATAATGAAATAACCTAAAAATATAAAGGGTTTAGCTGACAACATTAATGTAACAATAGAAATATAACTTACTAATAAGGGCTTTACATGGGGATTCATCTAAGGCTTACATAATATATGACTCAAGTAATAATAGCAAATAGGAGTGTTTGTTTAGTTTTTATTTTGATAACCTTTGGTACAATGCAACCTATAGCCCTTTATGCATCCTCCTCCCCTTGGCTAGCCAAGCCCATTTGAGAATAAAAATTCAGAAAGATATAAGGAGAGTTGGGGTAATGGGAAGGATAACATAGACAACCTTTCATTTTCCATTCCATTTTGTATCACAAATACACTATTGAAAGGATTTTTAGTCTCCAAAAGATAAAAGTGAAGCCATATAAACCAATGTACCTTCTGTCTACTTCTTTGGAACATGGCTTTGAATTTAGCTCTTGGGTACAACTCTAGCTTTAATTTTGGCTCATGGTTTTAGCTATAGATATGAATTTGGTTCTTAGCTTGCTTGCTTTCAAAATATAGAAGTATTCCCATTTATTCTCACTAAGAAATATCCAAATCTACAATTATCATTCCTTCCCATCTCTCTCAAACTTGGAGATAGTCCATTTTGGAAGTGAATGAAGCCAACTCGAACACTAGTTTGTGCCTATTCAATGGGACCCAAACATGCTATTCCAATGCATAAAATTCCAAAAGGGAAGTGTCATATGTGTTATTTTTCTAGGATTAGTGACTTCTTAGCGTGGAAACAACTGTCTAGTGCTTGCACATGCTTACATATCATGGATTTCTTAAAAATGCCCCAAAGGTCATTGAGAATGCACACCTATCTCCAACACATTTTAAAGAATGGGTTATTCTGATGCAATCTCAAAAATGAAAATTGGATTGTATTTTCCCTTGGCATCAACGAAGTGTCCATATTATTGGTATCACTAATCTCCTATAGTGTTATAACTCCTTGGATAAATTTTTCACGGGGGCTTTGCTCAATGAACCTCTGACATATCATGTGCGTTCGTGGCATATTAAAAAATACCCTTAATTTGACTATGTATTGGAAAATATATATCAAAATCACATTATTTAAACCCCTACCAATACAAAGCCAATACACCTTCCCAATTTGAGAAAGCCCTACTTTCACTTGATATTGTAGGTATCTATTTTTTCATTGACATTTTTTATACCCCGTTATATTTTTTCATTAACTTTGAGCTTCATTTCTTATACTTGGAAATATAAAAACCCTTTATGCCCTATATATCCCCCAATATATTATGTGATTTTTTACTCAATATCAATCCACCAATATGAATGCAAGTGGTATGGTATTTCTTCCCAGTGAAGTCCCTGTGAAATGTTTCTCCTTAGATTGGAGATATAGGAAATGCTTCATCTTCTCCAATCTTCCTCTCCACACTCTTCACTTGCTTGTGAAATTTTTGGAGTGAAGCTCTAGATGAAGTTTCCAACACTTTTCGTCCCAGTGGCCATTCACATTACAGTGATGATAAAAGTTCTTGACATTGTTGTATGCACACAATTAGCATTTTTATTTTATTTCTATGCCTCTAAATGATTTTTTGGATTTGGGAATTCTTCTTACCATTCTTCCTTAAGAAACAATCTCATTTGTGGCACCTATATTGCTTTTCCCAACAAGATGCCACAAAATTGCCTTTATTCACATAGAATGAACATTTCATTGAGTACCAACAACTAGCAACACCATGGCCTTTCTTCCTGCAATAATGAAAAATAAGGATTTTCTCATTTGATACATAGCCATGGTTCTTCTTCTTCTTTTGGTTCATATGCATGCTACTTTCTCTAAGTGATGGTGTAGGCTAAGTCTTTGAAATCTCCTCATCATAACCCTTATGTAATCCATTGCAAGAATTTTGATGTAGTAATGGGTTGACACTTTCATATATTGTTTTTCTATCTTTTGATAAGTAGGCTAAACTCACCACTTCTTTTTCCTTCATAATTGTGGTCTCAATGGTGATGGGATTTTCTCCTTTGAAATAGAAACATAGGGCACCATGCTTAAACCTAAGTGTAACTAAAATGGGGCTGGGGATGCCTTGCCTTCCCTTTCCTAGTCCCGATCTAATGTATCCCATCTACCTTAGTATTTTGGAACTAGTGCCTCTGGTATGTATTTAACATTCACCAATATGTTATTGAGAATAGTCGAATGGAGGTGAACTTACTAAAGTTGTCTTGGTCATGGTGTTAGTATCAATAGTGGCACTAAAAGTGGGCCTTTATTTCTAGTGCTCTTGGACAACTACTTGGATATTTTCCGAGGCTTCCTTCTTATTTTCCAAATCTTGTTGTAGCCTAGTCTCTATCTGAGTGAGCTTGTCCACTTTCCATCTATCCTTTTGGATGACCTTCACTCTGAAGTGTGCAAGTTGGAATTTTCTCTTCTACAAATCTATGATAATGGCAACGAGGGAGTATTCACATTCATAAAATTGCTTCTTGAGAATGGAAACAATTTGATGGAGGTCCCAAGGTTTTTCTCCACCTCTTCCATTCTCTTGATAAAAATTTGGATCCGCTCCCTCAATTAATTTATTTCCTCTTGAATTTGAGCGCTGTTGGATTAAAACTCTTCCAGACTATATTTTGTTTGCTTTATCCATGCCATAGTTGCACTCACTTTCAATTTTTTACAATTATGTAAAGGTTAATGATTCAATTTCCTTGATATTAATAAGATTCATAAATGAGGGACTTATAACTCACTCACTTCAACGGATTCTATGCAAAGTTTTATTCATGAACTCTATAACTTAGCCTTGTACATATATTTTATTATTTAAAGTCACCTATTATTCTAGGTAACTTATACATGATAGAAATTAGGCTAATAAAATCAAATCTTTTCTCTTACTGTATCACTGAGTACTCTATATAGCTTTGTTTGAAAGGTAATGACCAAGTAATAAATTGGATTCATGAGTCTTGTACTTTTTTCATTATCCTTCAACGGGTGCGTGAGGATGGTATGTTCATTGGTTCCATGGAGGGAGTGTTTGGTTGTCTTATGCAAATACATCCATCCTTTAAATGGCTATAGTGCATATGTTTCTAGGTCAGTTTTTTCACACTTGCAACATGTATCATAAAATGCAACCACAAGAATATGCCTGACCTAAACCTAGCCTAGCATTTTAATTAAATAAACCACCAACAAAATAATAAACTAATTTAGCATTAAATGCCAAACCAATTGCTAGTATGACATGTCTCAAGCAATAATAGAGCATGATTTTTTGTTCAATGCTCATTTCAATGATATCTAGTTGCAATGTAACTCATAGATTGTTATGTATCCTCTTCTCCTTTCCCACTGAAAATCCCTTTGAGAGTGAAAATTAAAAAAGATACAAGGATAGTCAGGGTCATGGGAAGGGAATTAGTCATGAACCCTTATTTTCCATTCTTTGGTGCTTTCTTTCCTTTGTTTTTTTGTTCCCTATAATATCTGTTTTTTCTCTTGATCTTATTCACTTTTATATTAGAATTGTTTTTCATAATTTGTCTAACCTTCTTCAAACTTTGAATTAACTTGTAGGGAATAAGTTTTACAACCATTAATTTGTTTAGATCTATTTTGGATCAAAAAGTTCCAATTGAACCCTTTAGAGGTGAAACCATGGAATGAGTGCTCTTGACTAGTCCTGAGATCAAATAAGTTTGCATATTATGCATTGTGTAAGCCTCTCATTTTTTTTCTTGTATATGGCTACCTCAACTTCAATTCCACATTTTGGAAGATTTGAGTCTCTAGTTGAGAGGAGACCCTATCATTGAGATGTGATATAGTGGCTTGAAGACCCCCATACTATCACATTGTCCTCCTCACCTTTTAAAAATTGACAATTTCACATAGGGTGCATCTACAATAATCTTGGTAGTCATCCATTTTATATAAAAAAATTCCAAGTTACATAGAGCTAAGAGAACAAAGAAAGGAAAACCCTACATGCTTGGAATTGATAGATCCAATTTTTTTAGCTAATTGACAAACCCTAGAAACCCAATTCTCCATAAACGCATTGATCCAAACTTAAACATGAATGCAAAAATTATAGATATAACCAGAAATATAGAGATGTAGCAAAAATAACACTTCAATTGATAGAGCCAACTTTTTTAGCTAATTGACAAACCCTAGAAACCCAATTCTCCATAAACGCATTGATCCAAACTTAAACATGAATGCAAAAAATTATAGATATAACCAGAAATAAAGAGATGCAGTAGAAATAACACTTCATTTCATTAATATCAAATGCTGAAATATGCTTACAAATAGGATGGAAACAAGACTAGCTCGGGCAATGGTAGTTTATCTCTGAGAAGAGATGTGGTGGCTACATGCCTCTGAACTCTCTATTATAATGAGTCTCGAAGGCCTATTTACTACGGAGAAATAATGGAAAACCATAAACATCCAAAAACCTAACCCTATGAGATGAAGCAACAAAAATATGGGCCCCATTTGGGTGAATTGGTACATCAACTTCGACAGGCATACGATCTCCATTCGACAGGCACAATACCTTGTTAGAAATATCTATATGAGGACTACAAATTAAAACTAAACAAAACTATTAAATCACCCTTGTTGGTCTTGGTTTCCCTAAAAAATGTCATTTTCAGCCTCAAAATGGATCCGAAAGTTGAGGACCCGAAAAATTGCAAAAATAGTAAACTGTGCTATAATTAAGGAAACTAAAAAACTGAAACAAACAACGGTGGGGTTTTAAGTGGAATAAACAGGTGGTCACCCACACCCCCCTAGATCAAGGCTACCCCCTTAGGAAGCAATGGTCCCCATTGCGTTGAGTGCATCCATGAGTTGGGGAAACCTCTGTTGGTGTGAACTGTTATGCAATGTTTGATGTGTCCAATAATGGTGGGAAGCATGGTCAAAGGTGGTCCAAATTCAACACTGGGTGGAAGCCAAGGAATGGGGGAATGTTGTGCTCTAAAGAATTGTCTCCCACACCTGTGATAATGGCATAAGTACTGTATCAGAGTGCTCTGAGCTTCTGATGGGCTCTAATAAGGTGTTCTTTTTGCAAATGCAACCAAACTTTGTCACCCACCTGAAACTTGTGTGGCACCTAATGATGATCATGTCACTGCTTGTACTTAGCATTTCCACAATGGAGTGATGATATATCAACCCATTGGGTAGAGGTGCTCCGAGAGTCACATTGAATGAATGCTTGAATTGACAGTGCAACGGTACCCCTGTGGGTGAGGAGAAGATTTCCCTATATTCTTTCATGACCATATCCACCTAATTTCGCTACATGGAGAAACCCTTCCCCGAGGCCATGGATGTGGCTACACTCTTCCCCTTAATTTGTGAGCAAATTAGAAAGAAAATAAATTCTATAGTCTGGAAGATGACCTTACTCCATTGCTTAGAAAAGATCAAAGAGATGGCGGTAGGTGGAGCTACCTCTCGTATCTTGTATAATGTATTGCCCAAGAAATAATAACAGAGTAAGGTATTGAATCATATAAAACATGTCACGTCCACAAGTATGGTTGTCCTTCTATCACAAACATTAAGAGGAGAAACATCACACAATACCTCATCTATGAAGGGCTTGATGCTGTAGGGAAGGTGGTATTGCTGGTTGACTCAAAGATCTTGTCCTTGGTGAAGCCACCCAATGTTGTACGAATGTAGGTGTGGTGTGTTTGGTAGGCTTAACTACTTCACAACCTCTGCTAAAATGATTTTCTTTTCACTCCCACTGTCGACAATGAATTGTAACGATGAACCCTTCACCCACAACTATCAGTGGAAGAGACACTCCCCCTCCTCTAGATCTTCGGGCTCATTCTTCTAGATCTTGGTGGTGGCAAAAGTGGCTTTGGGTTCCGCATCAATAATATGCTTCCCTTTTCAATTCCCCTTGTTGGGTTCTAACTCAAATTCGAAACATGCATCTGATTATGAAGCCTTCAACTCAGCCACTAGCGACTACTTGGATCGACACTCACTTATGTTATGAGTGGGGATTTTATGGAACTAACACCACTTTCCTGTGTCCTTCTTTGAATTTTTGGTGTTGTTCTTTTCTTGCAACTTCGACGGGCTGTCTTTGGTCACCTTGCCTTGGCTTTGTCCTTGGTTCTCCGATTTGGGGGCACCTTTCCCTTGCTTTGGATTCAAAGATCCAAAGTATTGCTTCTTTTGTTTAAACTTCTGCTCAATTTGACAATGTATCCATATGGCATGATGGGCGAGGAGATATCCAAGAACTCCATCTCGTCCTAGATGTACTTGTGTATGCATTCGTGGTACTTGAGTACCAAATGTTTCTCAGAATCCTTGATACCCAACTTCATGCGAAGGGTATGAAAAACATTGGTAAACTCTGACATGTCTTGGTCCCTTCCCTACGACAGTGTGGTGCACTTTATGTATTTATCCTCATAGCTCCCGACAAGGTAGTACTACTCCTTGATGGTGTCCCAGAATGAATTCCAAGTGGGTGTGGCTAAAAATAGTGATGATTTACTTTCGTCTTTCTCACAGTAGGTTTCCCACTATTCCTTGATGTGGGGGGTGACTTTGAGAAGTGCAAAAGTAATATGTTCTCGACTAGAAAAATTATGAACAAAAAAATATCCTTGTAGCATATTTAACCAGTTCTCTACAGTGTCTACATCTATCTGACCTTCAAATATGGGAATGTCCAAGTTAACTTGTACCTTAAAGGGTGTGGCGCTTCCACAGTAGCTGTTGGAAGGAGATGCATGGCCCTTGGGTAGCCGTTGAAGGATCTGGGCAAAGTTTTCCATCATCACGTTCCTTTGTCGCTCGAGGGCTTCCTTGAGAAATATTTTGAAAGGATTTCCTGCCCTTTCGTCTTTCTTCTTTTCCACCATGGGAGGTCATCAAGATTTGTGAAGCTGGTCTTGCAAAGGTTTGACCAGTTCGAGCCCTAAATCCTTATATCATGACCTCGTTGAGGACATGCAAAGAAAAACAAAGAAAGAGTAGACAACTTTGATGCCATTGATATGAACTTAAACAAGAATGCAACAAATTATAGATATAACCATAAAAATAGAGATGCAACAGAAATAACACTTCATTTCATTAATATAAAATACTGAAATATGCTTACAAACATAATGGAAACAAGACTAGCTCTGGCAATGGTAGCTTATCTCTAAGAGGAGATGTGGTGGCTACATGCCTCTGAACTCTCTATTATAATGAGGCTCAGAGGCCTATTTATTATTGAGAAACAATGGAAAACCATAAACATCAAAAAACCTAACCCTAGGAGATGAAGCGCTAAAACTATGGGCCTCGTTTGGGTAAATTGGTTCATCAACTTCCCAGGGTCGTAACTTTGGCATACGATCTCCGTTTGATGCACATAATAACTTGTTAGAAACATCTGTCTGAGGAATACAACTTCCAATTGGCCAACATTGGTCCATGACCTTTGTTGTCCCCAAATTTCCCAAGAAATGTCATTCATGGCCTCAAAACAACGCCAAAAGTCCACAACCCAAAAAACTGCCAAAAATCGTAAAATTTGCTATAATTAAGGAAACTAGAAAACTAAACTAGAGAATGGTGGGGGTCCAAGTGGAATAGATGGGTGACCACCCACATCCCCCTAGATCACACATGAAGCCAAATTGGTTGGATAAGAACAATAAAATAGTAAGGCACCATCTAGAATAGAAGGAAACACCTTTATATATAATACTTTGATCACCAAGACTTGTCCACTCCATGGTACTGATCTTGGTGAGTGATAGAAGCAATATAAAAAAAACTATACACTTCGAATATACATGATTTATCCCATCTTTATTGCAAGAGGCCATCCCACCTCTTATAATATTTCTCCCTTTATCAAACATAATGAAGTGTATGAAGATGAATAGGAAATAATTATTCACATTAAGTGAATTAAGGAGACTTGACACCTCTCTTTTATTTCAAACTACATTCCATTCACAAGGTTTATATATTTATATTTGTGGGAGATATTCTACTAATGGTTCCTCCCCTATTTTACTTAACCACTCTTGATTCAATTGAGCTCCATTATTTGCGAGTGATTCATTGTGATTGTTGAGATGTAAAAGATTGTGGTAAAAATAAATCGAGCCAAAACTTTAAATAATCCCTTGGAGTCTCGAAGTCATCCTTGTGAGTCTTGATAACTATAAGAAAGTCGGATCTTGCATTTCATGAATTATAATTTAGGGCTCATTGATAAAAAATAGAGCATTGACGTCCACTGATCTAAGAATTTTTAACCTTTGAAAGAGAAACTAATGCATATGATTGGTTTTTAATGGATATCCCCATACCCGAAACATAATTAAGTTCACTTTTTTCTTCGAGGTTGTAGGCAACCCCCATAATCCTTACCACCCTAGGATTGCCTTTGGAATCCCCATAAAAAATGATAAACTAGTTTTGTTGAGATTATCATTTTTGAAATTATTCATTCTCCATAGTTTCAAAGATTAATCCATTCAAGGCCTTCTAAAATTAACATTTCATTGAAGAGATTCCCCAATGATTATTCTTTCAACCATATTCTCTCTTCTACTTCCAACATTTCTAGGATATCTATGATTTCAATCACAACCATTTCATTCTAGCTTATAGGATGAGTAATGACATGTCCTAGCTTTGCAAAGGTTTATTTCCAAGCTTGCATAATGAAGTTACAATTTAGAAGTAAATTTGTAGAGAACTCCTTTGGTGTAAGACATAAAGACCATTGAGATAACCCTACAATACCTCTTTTTTGGATATTTTCCAATGTTAATAATGTCCCATGGGTCGTGGTTTAATGAAGGAAATTAAAATTTTGTAGTTAGTAACCTTTCCATCTATATTTACATAAGATAGTCTTGGGAGGTAAAGGAAGATCAATATGCTAAGAGGTGTATCCCTCCTTCACAAAATAAGATCCCCCTATAGGACCCCAACCTTTACAATACTATAGAGAGAGGCATTGTGGGGTTGCACCTTGAACAAGAGAATAGAGAGTGATGTTGTGCCATCAAACGATTTAGTGGAACAACGGATTTATAACATTTCCAAGTCCTCCTTCCTTTATCCCATTTGGATAATGTGGATACAATATAAATTCTACACTCATTCAACCATTCTCCGATGCGTGATAAATTAACATGGGAAGATAATGGATGTTTTCCAATAAATTTGTCATCCCATATTTTAATTAACTTTCCATTTTCTAGAACCCATAGAGTTGTCTCATAATATTATGGACAAATACTGTACACAATCTTCAAATGGAGGAAGACTATCTACAAAGTCAAGCTATTCTAGGGGTCTCACTTAATTTATATTGAAATATTTTTTACTTGGAGAAAACTTCCACCACTTCAAATCCCTTGAAATCAACATCTAAAGTATTTTTCCCCATTGAGGATAAACTAATTAGCTAATGATATTTTATGCTTATACCTCCATGTTCTTTATGATACCACATTATGCTCTAATTTATCAATATATAATTTTGTACTATTGATCTTCCCTCCCTACCAAAGGAATTTTCCAATCAATAGAGGAAATTTTAGCCTAAAATTGGCCTCCTAAGGAAAAATAATAAAACAATAGTTAAAATAATAAAATAAGGGTTATGAATTTTAGAGGGAAAAGAAGAAAACTATTTTTTTATTTATTGTATTTATGGCTTATCGCCTTATAGGTTTACACAAATTTCAAGTGTAGACACTCTTGGGATGTGAAATTAAATTCCATATCCAATGAGTACCCATTATGCATATTTGCGAGAAGACCCACATTAATAAAAATTGAAGATACATTAAAAAACACGTTCAACATGTTTTTTTAATGTATCTTCAATTTTATCAATGTAGATATTCTTAGAAGTATGCATAATGGGTACTCATTGGATATGGAATTTAATTTCACACTTGAAATTTGAGTAAACATATAAGGAGATAAGCGAGAAGTCCAATTAAAAAATGTAGTCTTTTTTTTATTATTTTACCTCTAAAATATTTACATGTACCTCTTTTTAAATTTAAACGATTAGTTTACATATTATGTACATGAAAATTTCATGGGAACTTTTAGGTTGAAATTTCCTCTAATGATCCTTTCCAATTTGTTGCATTATGTCTACTGGAGCTAACATCTTACTTGGTATAATGGAAGTATAGAGAGGACAATATTGATTAAAATAACCCTACTGATTAGATTAAGCCACTAAGATCCCCATTGTTGTATTTTATTTTTTTGAATGATAGGAATCTAATATGAATCTTTTGGATGAATCAATAAAATAGGCATGATTAAGTACTTAAAATAAGCCCAATGTAAAACACAAGGGAACTTCATAATTCTAGAAATAGTTTTCATCTAATGGGGGAACTATTCCACCTATATATGTGACTCTTACACTTGTTTAACGTTGAACCTCCCCAGACATTTAGAAATTTATGTAGAATCATCTTGAATGTTTCTGCAATTATGTTTGATGCTCCTCCCATAAGACGGGTATTATTTGCAAACTATGAATGATTAATTGTTTTAACTCACCTAAAAATGAGAATCTCTTATAGTTGTTAATGATCCTTTCATGATCTAGTGTTAGACTAAGATTCCCTACAATTAAAATATATAAGAGATGTGAAATGGGATAGCCTTGATGAAGTCCTATTTTACTATAGAAGAATGATGTAGGTTTGGAATTGACTAGGGGAGTAATCCATGGATTTCTAATGCATACTCTAATCTAGTTGTTTGGCAGATCAATTGTCGTTTTAATTCAAAACAACTATCCAACTCACACATACATTGTCAATTCAGGTGGGATTTTTGTTTCAAGGCTATCATGCAAAGTATATGTAGAAACAAATTGCAACTATCAATAATGAAACCTCAAAACCAATTGTCATAATGTCACTCTTAGTACTCAAAGCACAAGTCTTGTTGTCACACCCAAACCTCGATCACACTTGCAGAAAGAAAAGACTCGTAGTTGTAGAATAAATCAAACTTGGTCATATGATCACTCTTATTCAAAAGAAATAAAACTCCTGGAAATCATTCAACACTCAACAATTGATGAAACACCCATTCAATGAAATAAGCAAACTAAATATTTGTAACAATAATCAAATAACTATCACACTAATGAAGGGATCGGTCTAGGACCTATGCTATTACACAATGATAGAAGTTATAATTTTGCAACTATTTGATGCATGAACAAGATCTGTAGTAGTAACAGTAAATCACACATGAATAATAATCGAGAGAAAATAAATACACAAGTATAATACCTCTGTAACCAGCGAGCCCTGCTAAGAAGGAGGGCCCTTTTTCCTTAGTAAAGGATGGTGATTTACATAGTATGCAATCTAATAAAGAGAAATGTATGGAGCCATGTATGGTAGATATTTGTGTTAATGAAAAATTGTAGTACACGATAACAATGCTGGTGCTCCCCCATTTTCATATCTATCAATGTGTCACAAGAAAAGAGTGTTACGTTTCCACGACACTGGAGAATCTATGTTAGGGTCTTAGAATCTTTAACACTACCAAATCAAATGCCACAACAAAATACTTTGCAGAACAGAAAATATACAACAATAGATCAACTAGTGCACAAATAGATAACTTTTTACAATTTTCAGCAACCCAACTTTGTTATATTGTCAATCTACAATAAAATAGTATAGTATTCCCATATTAGGGATCATGACCCTCATACAATCACTAATAGAAGAATACAAACTAGGGTTTGGTGTCAACCATTATGACAACCAATCTACCTTGAACAAAACAACACTTATCCTACTTGCTGATGTAGCGCTCCGCAACCCTTTCAATCCATGTATCCTTAACACATATTTCAGTCCTTTGACTCCCAATATGCAACTCTACTTCTATCAATGAATCATGCTCCTTTAGGTCGGTAAACATGGCTCACCAATCTTCCCTCTAACTGATCATTAGTCCATCAACGAATCAACACCTAGGGTATGCTTGTGAGTTGTTCACAACTCCTAAACTACCGACTACTACTCCTTAACTCTTAGGGACTTCTTCCCACTATTTCCTTCCTATGCTGCTCTAATAAATAAAAAATTAGGGCATGGAGGGCTTCCCTCTATCACTGCAAGATGTCCTTCTCTTCAAAAAATTTGGGCTCAATGACTAGTCCACTTGGTTGCCTTCTTTTATCCTTCAAAGAGTTAACCCCTTGACATCCAAACCACTACCTCTCCTAGTAGACCTAATGTCCTTCTCATATATGCACTCGAGGCACAAAAGGACACCCACTTGTTGCACTCCAACAACCACAAGATTACCTTCCAAACTATTCTAACTAGGAATCCATTCACTAGAAAATGACATCGATACAAGAGCTAAAACATACCTTGTTTATCAACCTTCTATTGCCCTTCTTGTCCTTGGTTTCTATGCACAATCTCTGATATTTTTGTCCCACTATTAGAGCTTCCGAAATCACTATTACAACCCCAAAAATAGGGACAAAAATTCCTCAAAACACTACAACTTAGCTCCTCTAACAAGGTCCTGAAACTCATTGTCCCTTTTTGCCACCTTACAACCACCTGTTTTCCTTTTCAGCCCTCCAACAAGACACCTAAGGTCTTAGCCTGCAACTAGGGCACAATAAAAAAGGTTCATATCTATTACCAGAGAAAAACACTCTCAAGATTGGCACAGAGCTACTCGGAATGACCTCTATTCCATGCTTATTGTTTCTCCAAACTTCATCCTAGTTGTGATGAGAAAAATAGATCCAAACTTGTGCTCCTTCTCTCTTTCACTAGTCCTATTTGGATGTAGCTAACTCAGAGGTATATTCCTTAGATGTGAGAATGAGGGTCCTCCTCATCTCCTATTTATACAAATATCTTATGGCAACATCTAGCCCTCAAGGTCATGTCCTAAGTCTAGGTCGATTTGCTTTTTGTGCCACAATCCCACTCAAAAATACCAATAAATTAATTTCTCTCAAACCATAAATCCTCTCTTGTTGTTCTTGGCAACCCCTTTCTCCTTCAAGGGTGTTATACCATCACCAAGGGTCAGATTATTAAATCTTTTCTTGGTTTCACACCCACAAGCATGGGTGCAAAGTTGACATCTTGGGTTTTTAGCCCACAAGGCCCTTTTGTGGTGTCAATCCCTCCACAACCCTATACTCTTGGGTTTGGAGTACCTAACAAGATACCAATCTCAATGGAGAGTACATTCTTTTATAATCTTATAATAGATTCCTAATTTATAAAAATAGGATCGTCATTTGAATCTTTAGATTCTCTTGTGATCCAAATCAAGAATATACAATAGTTGTATAATAACAAATTATCCTTGTTGAAACAAAGATGTAACAACTTTAATAAATTACAATGATTTATCAATTATGAATCCTAACTGTTTCAACTAAATCAATTGCATTGTCCATGATTGTATCCTTTCAAAGATCGAGCTAGCTCCGACCAGATGTATGCCCAAATAAATCTTCCTTACTAAGCATATGAGAACCTAGTATCCAAAATAAGCTAAATGTGTATCAACAATTTCAACAGAGTCTTTGTACCATCCTTGCAGAGGAAAAATTGGGGAGATATTATCCTGTAATAACATCTCAACAAGCCACACAACTTAAAACAACCTTTCGTCAATTCATTAATAGAATAGCCTAAAGAAAATAAATTTTATGTCAAACTATGAGAAAAATTAGATAATAAGTATGACACACAAAAAGGAAATATACTTTAGTCAATGAAGGCTACTAGAGTGACAAGGCATGGCTTTGAAAGTCAAAATGGTAAGAAAAGGTAGGGAAAATAGATAAAAAAAGATGCCAATTCTAGGTCCCACCTCTAGTGAAGGACGCAGTCATCGAATCTAGACCTGTGAAGGACATCAAAATTAAAACACATGATGGACTCTATCAAAAGAGTTAAGGACCAGAGAAAATGGTGTTAAAGATTATTTCAAAGGAGACTTGAATTGGGTTTTTTCTAAGGCTATTAAGGCATGGTGATAGGTTTCGACATCGTTTTTGGTGGTATAGCGCTGTCAATGGAGCCTTCACTATTTCTCCACAAACAGTGAAAACCAATCTTTTCTCTTGGGGTATTTGAAGTTTCTTTATGGAAAATGATAGGGTGGAAAACTATTGATATGGATGTGGAGTTGGTTGAATATTCATCACACCCATTCGAATTCATATCTATCTAGAATGAGCCCTACATCAACATTCCGAAATGGAGCAGGTTTCAATGCATGACTTTATAAATTTAGCTTTAGGGGCTTTTTACAACATTACCAAATTTGGAAGACGATATTATAATCACTCCCTCCCACATTTACCCAATTTGACTGGTATGTTAGGGTAAACATGAGATAAAGAGTTACTATGACATGACCTGAACTCCAAGATTCAGTTATGGAAGTGGGTGTGGCAACTGAAAGCTTACATACATCCCTCAAGTCATACAAGATCCTCAGGTAACAAAGAATCACCCTAGGTGACCAAACCTAGAGTTGGATAGTTTTTTCACTGACTTGTGTCCACAACTACATGCATATGCCTCCAAGGGTGTGGTTATGACCCTCCAACTGCATGCACAAGCTTCCTTCCTTGTGATTATAACCCAAAATCTTCAGTTTAGAGGGTGAGGTGTTGAGATCTGAGCCTCCTTTCTAGGCCAACCTTTAGTAAACTACCCAAAACTTCCTGTAACTTCTTAGAATGATAAATTGCATCATGGAAATTTTGATCATATAAAAATTGAACAAGAACTTGACCTAACCAGGCTTAACCATGATATTCAGTTCGTCAAACACATGGTAAACATGTAAGCTACAGATCATGAATACATATCTAATCATAAGAGTCTAAAACTTATATGAGAATCACCAAGAAGTTCTAATGCCCTCTCACAACAGCTGTATTAATACTTGTTATCCCATGCATTCATTAACCATCAATTACTTATCAAATCCTAAACAAGTCATATCTAGAGCACATTACAAATCTATGCTTATAACTAAATATAACCAAATTATAAAGAATAATAGAACAACCATCAAATTGCCATAATAAAAATTACAAGTGCTCATATAATACAACAGGAAAATAGCTCTTATTAACTTATGCAAGAGCTAACCAAGTCAGGTTCTTCCATGTACCACCCAACCATAGATTGGGCTGAACCAAATCATTCTTTTAACTAATCACCTCCATGCCATATTCCAAGCATGAATGTGGGATCTGAAGACATAAAAAAATAGGGATTCCCATAGATTATACCATCTCCACCCTCAGACTACCGTGATCTCACCAAAACCGGTCAAGAGATCACAAAGCCAAAACAAGCTTAGATGCCTCAGAGTTTCTTCACCATTACCTTGAGGAATTTTCCTGTCTCCACTAACTTGTTGAGGGTTTCTTGGAGATTAAACAACCTCCACCCCAAACTATTGTGAATTTTCCTGAGACTGCCTCACCCAATTCCAAAACCTTCCAACAATCCAAAGCTCAACCAAGAAAATAATCGCTTCATACCATGGCTATCTAGGAAATGGAAAGGAAAGGATGAAACTATTGTAAACTAGGAAAAACCCATGTCGATGACAACAATTGAACCAAATACACTAATGCATGTACCAAGCATTCAAAACTCAACTAGGAAATCACACATGCAATATGTTGTTTGTAAAATCTTCCTAATGATGCGGCTTGATCCAACCTTCCTTGCTTGTCCTTTGCTTTCCTTTTCCTTGATTTGCCTTCCTTTCTCCAATGCTAGAGTGCTCGAAAAATGCTCTAAGTGTGAAAAAGTATGAGAGAATAGAGAGAGCTCAAAAACTAAACTGACAAAAGTTATGAATTGATCTTCATAATCCTTTTTATTATTGAGGCCTTTATTTTCTTCATTTTTACTTCAATTTCCCTCTCATCTAAATTTATGGCGCTTTATATCCGTTTTCTCTTATTTTCCTTTATTTTCATAAATAAATTCCAATTAATGCCTCTTTTCCTTTTCCAATGCCTTTTCCAGTTTCCTTAGCCATAAATAAATCAAAAGTGGCACACACTAGGATGTTTTCCCAACATTCAACTTGGAATGCGTGTCCCATGACTTTGGTCTCATTTTGCCTTTTTTATCCTCTATGACATGAACTTTTAACCTAGGGCTATTACAAACCCCTCCCCCTTAGGAGAACACTATCCTTGGTGTTTTATGACACCTATGACCCAAAAAACCACTGAAAACCAAAACATAATGCTTATGGAGCTTTATAACTTAACTTGATGTGATATTTACAATGAACAACCTACTGGAAGGCAAAACGAACATAACAAAGATGAAAACATGACAACCATACCGCTTATTGGAGCTTTTTAACATAGCTCATTACAAGATTTACAATAACGACCATACATAGATATGTACATATACCAAAAATCATTTGACTCAATTGAAAAATAATGAATGATACGTAGCCCACATCTAATCAACTATCTCCCATGTAGCTTCAACTAGCCCAAAGTGCTTCTACTACACTTTAACTTTCTCGATTGCTCTATCCAAGAGTGTGAGCTGTTTTGATTGAAATATGCACTGAGGTTCCAACTAGAATTATCCTTATGGCTCCACCTGCAATACATACCAGTCAATTTCATGTTCAACAGCCTTCACATATCTTTTAAGTAATGAAACATGGAGAACATCCTGAATTTTCACTATCGAGGGCAGTGAAAGTATGTATGCCAATTGTTCAATCCACTCAAGGATATCGAAAGGTCTGTAGTACTAAGGTTCCAACTTGGCACATGATCCAATCGTCAAGTAACTTTTCTTGGGCTTGATGCAAAAGTACACATGCTCTCCAACTTGAAACTCCTTAAATGCCTTGTGCTGATCTACATAGATCTTCTTCTTGTCCTGTGCTACCTTTAAATTCCTCTTGATAACCTACATTTCTTATTCCATCTTAGCCAACATGTCCAGTCCAGTCCACACCTTGTTCATTGGATCACTCTAGTTTATGGGAGTATTACAACCCTGCCCATAAAGTTCCTCAAATGGAATCATATTCAAGGACTCCTGATACCCATTGTTGTAAGCAAACTCTACTAATGCAATATACTATTCCCACTTTTGTTGCTGATGCATGACATACATCTTCAACATGTCCTCAAGAATCCTATAGACCCTCTTTGTCTGTCCATTTATCTGCGGATGATAGGTTGTACTAAAATCCAACTCTGTACCCAAACCTACAAAAAACTCCTTCTAAAATCTAGAAGTGAACATGGAATCTATGTTTGATACAATGTTCTTGGGAACACCATGCAATATCACTATCTCCGTGATGGAAATATGAGCTACATCACTAGCTAAATTAGTAGAATTCACTAGAATGAGCTACCTTGGTCAAACTGTCAACCAAAACAATAATGGAGTCATGCTATCTAGATGTCTTCGATAAACCTATGATTAATTCCATGGAAATGACCTAACATTTCCACTTTGGAATCAAAATTAGTTGCAACAAACCTCATGTGTTATTGCACTATGATTTTACTTGTTGACGATCCAAACATCTAACTACAAGATTAGCCACTTCCTTTCTCAAGTTTGACCAGTAGTAAAACTTCTTCATAGTTGCCAGTCTTTTGATATCCCTGATGACCTAAAATTCCATCAAGATAAGCTTCTTGAGTTCATTGTTATCTGGCACATAGATCCTATCCCAAAATCTCACCAAACCATCTATCGTGAGATGATAATCCACATCCCGATCACTTGTACTTTGCTACTGTAACCTATATTTAAGCTGTTGGTACCTGTCATCCTACTACCCTGGCTGCAAGATTCATTGCAAATATTTCCCATATGAACTCTTAGCTGCAACGTGATTCACCTGCACTCTTCTACTAAATGCATCTGCAACCATATTCTCTTTACCCTTAATGTGCTTGATCTCAAAGTCAAACTCACTGAGTGTGGCCAACCATCTAGATTTCTTGGAATTTAGATTAGGTTGTTCAAACAAGTATCTCAACCCACTGTGATCACTCATTAATTCAAACCTCCTACCAAGATGATCTAGGTGAATCTCTAGACATCAGGGGCATGAAAGAGGCTCAAAATTCAAAGTGGCAGAAAGTTGATTAACTCGGCATTAGATTGAAGTGCTCATCGCCCTCATTCCAATGGTGTGAATGATACTCCAATCCGAGTCTGTATGAATAAGATAGAAGCAGTCAAAGTTGTGGGTTGACTTACCCATGTGGCAAGCTTAAGGAGGGTGCAATTTGGTAAGAACCCGACACCGGAATCCGACTAGTTTTCTGGGTGAAATTGTGGGTCCGTTAATTTGTCTTCTACCACCTAAAGTTTTGGAAATTTCCCAAAAAGGGTGGTGGTTATGCATTTACAAATAAAAAATATAAAAAATATAAATATTAAAAAAATGGGTCGAGCAACCATGATCCCGCTGCCCTCGAAACCACCGTAACAAAAAAATTATGTGTTAAGTGGGGTGGGCGGCCATGACCCCGCCACCTCGGAACCCATCCAATGAACCAATATAATATATGGTGGGGCGTGGGCTATCAACCTCGTCACCCCATCGCCTCTCCATCTCACCACCATAGTGCAACCAAACGGCGGAAATGGGAGCAGGCCACTCGAAACATTGGACCCGCCACCCCAAACATTAACCCAAAAATTATATACGTAGGTTAATTCGAGAGGGGTGGGATTTGATCCCCTGACCGCTCCTCAACAAATTTCTAACTTTGCCATTGCGTCAAACCACTTTCTTGGTTAATCCACCCAACAAATGTTATATGAACCTAGTTGTTTAGTGCACCGGGAGGAGGAGTGTGCACGTACTTCGACGAGGATGAATTGTAGGTGGTAGAACCCTGAGCACACCTGTGACAGGTGGTAGAACCTTGCCTGAGCACATTTTTCAGGGGTCAGTTTTGGTCCAGTGTCAAAATTGGGCAAGTTTTATATCGATTTTACACCTCTCGGCAACAGGAACTCAATGGTGATGCTAGTTTCTACAACATAGCTCTCAATTTTTTGGCCATTTTCTAGAATGGAGGTATTAGACTCCTTTTTGTAAATGATGATTGTACTCTTCTTTCTCATGCCACTTAATGAATGAAGGCCTCCCCATTGATTGAGCAGGGCTCGGAGACGTAGTCCAAATTGGAAGAACTTCATTATCAAGTCTCTTATCTTATTTCATGCTTTTATGTGTTTCTCCTCTTATTTCATGTGCACATTAAATTTCTATGTTTAAGCTGAAATTTATCCATGTAATTCTTTAATACATCTATAAGCAAAAGATCTTGGATCAAGTGGTATTGGAGTAGGTATTAGTAGATGTGAATTTCTTGTTTGTATGCTAACAAGAAACAGGCTCGAAGAGGCGAAGGGAAACTAAAGTCTTGTGATCCCGAAGCAGGGCGTGCACATCGAAGGAGAAACATGGCAGATGAAGAGGCTCATTAGGAAGAGGAGCACAATTTCCACAAAACCTTCTATACAATGGCAAAAAATGTCAGTTAGTTACTTTCAAGCTTGGAGAAAGCAGAAGAGATAAATCTAGAAGAACAAGGTTTAGTGCATGGAAATGGTGGAGAATAACCCCCTCCTTCTCCTTCCACGAGTGAAATTTCTTCTTCCTCTCATCACCATCATCATAGAAATTCAAGGGATGCATCTAAGAAACCTTTCTTTAAATTAGATGTCAAATTTGATATTCCCATGTTTAAAAGTGAAAGTAATGAAGAAAAGCTTAATAATTGGATTAGGCAGATTGAAATCTACTGCAGGATTCAGCAGATCGAATAGGACAAGGCAAAGATCCAGCTAGCCTCTCTTCGGCTGAGTATCACCACTCTTCTCTGGTGGGAGAGAAAATTGTGAAGCAGTAACAGTGTGGGTAATCTTCTTTCCTCATGGCCTAGTTTCATTTTTGCATTAAAGGAACAATTTTATCGCTTGGGTTATAAGAAAAAATCCTTAATGGATTGGCAATACTTAAGGAAAGGTAGAGGTCAGGATCTTCAAAGCTTTACAGAGGAGTTTAGAAAACAAGCACTTAATTTGGGCATTGCACTTGACTCACCTGAAGTAGTAACTAAGTATATTGGATCATTACATAGTTTCATTAGACATTCATTATTATTGTTTGAACCAACTACTATTGACTCAGCCCATGTAAAGGCCATTCATCTTGAGAACAGGGGAAGAAATGAAAGAGATGATCATTTCAAGAAACCACATTTCATACCTCCAAATGGAAAACCCAAAGTGAAAGGAAAAGGAAAGGAGCAGAGGATGACATCAAACAAGAAAGATGAAGGAGAAAGGCCTTATTGCACTCACTACAAAAAGGAAGGTCATGATGATGATCATTGTCAAAAACTGTACTTGGAAAAGAGACCAAAGAAGTATGGAGGAAACGACAAGCAGAAGGAAATGAAAACTGTGCAACAAGACATTGGATCTTATTCTCAAGATGAAGCATTGATCACAGCAGTAGGAATGAAAGGTACTCTTACACCTCATGTTAATTCTGAATCACATGAAGGCACTAGTTCAATAGATGAGTCTCTTCCTAATGAACGAAAGAGAATTGAGTTATTTCATATTAGAGTTGTCATAAATCATACAAAAGTGGAATCTCTATTTGATACTGGATCCCAAGAAAATTTAATTTCAGAGTCTTTGGTAAAGAAGCTACGTTTAGAATCCAAACCACATTCAATACCTTACCCACTTGGATGGATACATGATAAAGCGAAATTGAATGTAACTAAGCATTGCAAGGTTAAATTTGTGATCACTTCTAAGTTAGTGGATGAGGTAGAACTTGATGTGATACCATTGGATATCTGTGGCATGGTGTTAAGGAGTCCATATCTATATGATAGAAAAGAAACCTTATTCCATCATGAAAACAAATACCAAATCATAAAAGATGGGGTAGAATATATTGTAAGAGCTCATCAAACTAAAATCAATGCCAACCTTGTAAGTGTAGGACAAATGAAGAGTTTGGTGAATTCCAGTAAGGGTTGCATGCTTATGGTTGTAAGAGGGAAAGATACAGAATTATCCGATGCTTTCCATGGTTGTGATCATGTGCATAAAAACGAATTATGTGAATTACTTTCTAACTATGATGAGATGTTTTAGGAACCAAGGGGATTACTTATGAAGAGGGAAATCCAACATGAGATCCATTTGCAACATGACGATCCTTTACCAAATATTGGCATGTACAGGATGTCGACCATTCAGATGGAGGAAATCAAAAAACAGGTGCAGGAACTATTGAACCAAGGGGTCATCAGACCGAGCACTTCGCCATGCGGCTCACTAATTATCTTAGTGCCGAAGAAAGATGGCACATGGAGGATGTGCGTGGACTACCAAGCAATAAAAAAATCACGATCAAAAATAGTTACCCTCTCCCATGCATTGATGATTTACTAGATTAGTTAAAGAATGCTATCTATTTCACCAAATTGGATTTGTGTAGTGGTTATCACCAGGTCCGAATTGCAAGGTAGGATGTGTGGAAAATCGCCTTGAAGACCAAACATGGGTTGTTCTAATGAATGGTGATGCCATTCAAACTTTGCAATGCTCAAGCCACTTTCATAAGGGTCATGAATGATCTCTTTAGGCCTTTCACTGATGAATTTGTTCTTGTATATCTAGATGATATTCTTGTCTTTAGTAAAAGTTGGAATGAACATGTATGCCATGTGAAGAAAGTGCTTGATGTATTGAAAAAAGAAAAACTCTATGTAAAATTGTTGAAGTGTGAGTTTGAAAAAACCTCTTTGGTTTAGCTAGGTCATATTGTTGGTCATGGTCAATTAAAAATTGATCCTTCTAAAGTTGAAGCAATTGTAAATTGGCCTAAGCCTATTAGTGTAACGGACGTTCGCAGCTTTTTGGGTGCAGTACAGTATTGGAGGAGATTTATTTCCAATTTCTCTATTATTGCAACACCTTTACACACACTCATAAGTGTAAAACAAATCTTTCAATGGGAAGGAAAGTAGAAGAAATCCTTCGAAGCATTGAAAGAAAATATTAGCACCGCACAGGCCTTGGCCTTACTAGATCTCTAGCAACCATTCGAGATTGAGACAAACACCAGTGGATATGCCATGGGAGTTGTACTAATGCAGCAAAAGAAGTCGATATGTTACCATTCAGAGAGATTATCTTAGGCTATGATAAATTATCGTGCTTATGACAAGGAGTTATATGCCTTGGTCCAGAGTGTGAAAAAATGAAAACACTACCTGATCAGCAAGGAGAACATCATCCATACGGATCATCGCCCTTGCAGTTTTTCAGTCACAAACCAAGTTGCAGAAATATCGTCATTTTAGGTGGATGGGTTTTCTTCATCAGTTTCATTTTGTAATAAAGAGTAAGAAGTGCACTAGCAACAAAGTGGCCGATATGCTATCTTGCCCTCCTATTTCTGCTTTTGTTATTTTGCATAATGCTTCGTTATATTTTGAAAGTTACGTTGAAAAATATGCTAATGATGATGACTTTAAGGAGATCTATGTAAAATTAACCCATGGTTCACAGGTGGACAACTATCACTTGTAGTGGAAACTGTTGTATCACCTTGGTAAATTATGCATACCCACAGGGGAAAGGGTACATGTAATCTGGAAGGCCCACACCTCCCTTGTGTCTGGTCATTTTGGTGTTGAAAAAACTTTGTGTCATGTACAAAGACTTTTCTATTGGCCTCATATGAAGAACATTGTGACTTGATATGTAAAGGGATGTGTGATGTGTTCTATTTCAAATCCCTCTAATAGAATAATCGAGCTCTACACACCACTCCCTATTCTGAGACATCCATGGGAAAGTGTGTCAATGGATTTTGTAGGAGGTCTGCCTTTGTTTATAAAAAGTCACGACTATTTGTATGTCGTCATTGAACATTTTAGTAAGATGTGTATTTTAATGCCTTGTAAAAGGCAGATCACTGTAGAGTAGAATTCTTATCTTTTCTTTAAGCATGTTTGGGTTCATTTTGGGTTGCCCACATCGATTGTGTCAGATTGAGACTCTTTCTTTCTTGGAGAGTTTTGGACCAGCTTGTGGAAGATGATGGACACCAAGTTGAAAAGAAGCACGAAATTTCATCCATAGACTGACGGGTAGACAGAGGTTGTCAACCACACCATGGTACACTTGTTGCAAGGATATTGTAGAAAACATCCTAAGTTATGGGATGAGCATCTTCCATATGTGCAGTATTCCTACAATCGAGCATTGCACTTATCTACGCATCGTTCACCATTTGAGACATGTTTTGGCTACCTTCCCAAAGGTCCTTTTGATATGGTCTTTGGAAGGGAATATGACTCCAGTGGACATGATGACAGGGACAAAGAACAATGGTTCATTCAGTGGATCCAGTTGATTCACCAAGCAGTACAGGAGTAGTTGGAGAAAAGTCAAGCCCGGTACAAGGCTCAACATGACAAACACCGAGACAACGATTAATTTCAAGTGGGCAAAAAAGTGTGGTTCCATATCAACAAGGATAGGATGAAGGGAGAAGGGAAGAAGTTGTGACCAATCCAGTATGGTCCATTCACCATCTTGGAGAAGATTGGAAACAATGCCTTTCATCTCGATTTGTCGACATATATGCAAATGTACTCCATAGTGAATGTGGAAAACTTAAAGCTTTATGAGCCACCATTGGTTATGGACACTAAAGAGGTGGGATCAGTTCCTACAGTTGATGATTTTACACTAGAGTATCTTGATGAGTTTCCTGAAGATATCATCCTTGATAGAAGAATTAGGACTTCATGATAGGGAGATGTGGAATAAATTCAAGTTGGTTTTAATGGGATGCACCCTAGCAAGGAAAAATGGTTGGAAAAAAAAAGAATGATGGAACAATTCCCTCACTTGCCAATTGAATGATAAATCTTTTGGTGGTCCAAAAGCTCATTAATGGGGAGGACTGATCCAAGTGAATCTCTAGACATTAGGGGATGCACCCTAGCAAGGAAAAATGGTTGGAAAAGAAAAAAAAGTGATGGAACAATTCCCTCACTTGCCAATTGAATGATAAAAATTTTGGTGGTCCAAAAGCTCGTCAATGGGGAGGATTGATCCAGGTGAATCTCTAGACATTATGGGCATGAAAAAGGCTCAAAATTCAATGTGGTAGAAAGTCGATTAACTCGGCATCAGATCAAAGTGCTTGTTGACCTGATTCCAACAGTGTGAACGACACTCCAATTCGAGTCCATATGAAGAAGATAGAAGCAGTCAAAGTTGTGGGTTGACTTACCCATGTGGTAGGCTTAAGGAGGGTGCAATTTGGAAAGAAACCGGCACCGGAATCCGGCTAGCTTTCCAGGAAAAATTGTGGGTCCGTTAATTTGTCTTCTACCACCTAAAGTTTTGGAAATTTCCCAAAAAGGGCTTTGATTATGCATTAAAAAAAAAAATTAAAAAAAATGGGGTAGGCAGTCATGACCCCACCGCCCCCAGAACCACCATAACAAAAAAATTTATATTTTAAGTGGGGTGGGTGGCCATGATCCCTCCACCCCGAAACCCATCCAACGAACCAATATAATATATGGTGGGGTGTGGGCTATCAAACCCACTGCCCCTCCACCTCACCACTATAGTGCAACCAAACGAGGGAATGTGGGTGGGCCACCCAAAATAGTGGACCCACCATCGCAAATGTTAACCCAAAAAATATATACGTAGGTTAATTCGGGAGAGGTGGGATTTGATCCCCAACCCCTCCTCAACGAATTTCTAACTTTGCCATTGTGCCAAACCACTTTCCTGGTTAATCTTCCTAATAAACGTTATATGAACCTATTTGCTCAGTGAATCGAGAGGAGGAGCGCACATGTACATTGAGGCAGATGAATTTCACGGGGCAAAATCCTGAGTAGACTTGTGACAGGGGGCAAAACCTTGCCTGAGCACATTTTTCAGGGGTCAGTTTTGGTCCAGTGTCAAAATTGGGAAAGTTTTATATCAAGTTTGCACCTCTCGGCGATAGGAACTTAATGGTGATGCCAATTTATGCAACAAAGCTCTCCATTTTTTGACCATTTTCCAGAATGGAGGCATAAGGCTCCTTTTTGTAAATTAATTTTGTACTCTTCTTTCTCATGCCACTTAATGAATGAAGGCCTTCCCATTGATTGAGCAGGGTCCATAGACGTAGTCCAAATTGGTTGAACTCTGTTATCAAGTCTCTTGTCTTTTTTCATGCTTTTATGTGTTTCTCATCTTCTCTCATGTGCACATTAAATTTCTATGTTTTCGCTGCAATTTATCCATGTTATTATTTAATACATTTATAAGAAAATATCCTGGATCACAAGAAGATAGTGCCTCCACATCTTCAAGACATGAATAATCAATGCCAACTCAATATCATGAGTTACATAATTCTGTTCGTCATCATTCAATTTTCTTGAATCGTAGCATACCACCTATCCCTCTTGCATTAAGAGTCCACTAAGTCCTTTGTTGCAACCATCTGTACACACCATAAACTCTTTATCTAGATATGAAATATTTAAAACTGGACCATTTGTAAGTAGCTTCTTCAACTGCTCAAAATTGGCTTCACATTCTTATGTTCATTCAAACTTATTTTCTTTCCTCTACAAGGATGTAACAAGATAGGAAATCCACATGAATGATTTGAACTCATCCACATTCCTAGAAGTTTCCCAGTCCATGATAACTTTGATCTTTTATGGGTCCACTGCTATACCCTCCTTGGAAATGACATGTCCCAAGTAATGAACTTATGTCTGAAGAAACTACACTTACTAAGCTTGGCATACAAATGATGTTCTCTCAATAATATTAACACTACTACTAGGTGTTCTATATTATCCTCCTCATTCTTAGAATATATCAATATATCGTCAATGAGTACTATCAAAAAATTGTCTAGATAAGGACACAACACAGTATTCATCAAATACATGAAAGTAGCTAGAGCATTAGTTAAACCAAAAGGAACCACAACAAACTCATAATGCCCATATATGGTTCAAAAAGTAGTCTTGTAATTGTCCTCTTCTTTGATGCATACATTATGATATCCTGATCTCAAATCAATCTTCGAGAACAATGTTGTTCCTTCAACTGATCAAACAAGTCAAGAATATGAGGAAATGGGTACCTATTCTTGATCATCACCTTCTTTAACTTCCTGTAATCAATGCACAACCTAATATTTCCATCCTTCTTCTTCACAAACAACACTGGTGCAACCCAATGCAACACACTTGGCCTAACATATCCCTTATCAATCCTTTCCTTGAAATACAACTTCAGTTCAACTAACTATGAAGTGATCATCCTGTAAGGTGCCTTTGATGTTGGTGCTGCTCCTGGTACTAACTCAATAGATAAATACACTTCCTTATGAGGAGGCAATTCTGAAATCTCTACTGGAAATACATCTTGAAACTGCTACAAAAGCAGATACCTCTTCAAGACTTCGACATCCTCAACATCCTTACTTTTGTTACTGGAAACATGAAATATAAATAATACAAACCCTTTCCTATAACTGCGCTTTTCCTGCGTATCTATAACCATTCTCATTGACGTAGGATTCTTTTTTCCTTGCAAGATTCTATTGTCTCCATCATCATCCAAGCACACAATAGCCTTCTCATAACAATCCACCTTTGTCCTATGAAGGTGCTGTTAGTTTCCTATACCAATAGGAGTCATAATTTTGAATGAATAAGGTTAAGCCTTGTAATATTGTACATACCTTTGCTTTCTGCAAATGTTTTCCATATTAAAAAATTAAAAAATGTAAAGAGGGTATGTCCTCAAAGAAAAATCAAAGGAAAAAATAATAAGAGAAGGTCAAAAAATGAAAATATATGAACCCCAAAAACAAAAATAGACCATGAAAGTGTGCAAGTCCAAATTCCATTACTATTTACTTAATGCATAATAATGATTTTGTGCATCTTGTTATTCATGCCACAATCCATTGTAATCAAATTGTTTAATCTTGGTTACTTCATGCTTTAAATTTTATGTTTATAGTTAGAGAATAAAATATGACCAAACAGTTTAATCTTGGTAGATCATAGATAGGTAGAAATATAAAAGGAGCTCATAAGCTTAATCTGAGCCCTTGGATGATATAAGGTTAGATATATATAGTTTGTTTTATAAAAGAAAGGATAAGTCAAGGATTTTCTAGCCCAAATGCACCCAAAGAAATGAAGAAAACATGTTAGGGTAAGAAATGGGTAAGTAGAAGAAAGGTTGTTGGACTACAAAGTTGATTGGATCAAAACACATGCATCATGCTTAGACATATATTTCAACATGTATGATCAGCTATGAAGACAAAAGGAAAAGGTTTGCATGTTATTGTGATTAACTCCCCCTCATTCATTTTTTCCCATATACTTACTAATTTCCTATCTACAAGTATATTCTAGTACTTCTAAATCCTTCAAGTCAAAGAAACTCAGAGCATTTTTTTGACTTTTGGTGGGACCGGACCCTCGGCTTAATGACTTATGGACACAAGTGCTAGAATCCCCTTCATAAAATCCATTCCCCCTTTATTACCCCAAAAAACCCCTTTTTCTAAGGTTAAACACCATTTGCCTTGGAAAAGTGAAAATCCCTATGGAAATCCCTTTTCACCCAAAAACGCACAAAAAACACTTTATCCTAAGTATTGGGTATATGTAAATAAAGTGCGAAAACACATACATTTTACATCTTTACTTAAGGAAATACCCAGCCCGCCCATCGCATTTCATATTAAATATTAATTTTATTTTATAATCCACAATAAAACCCTTTTCCCGTATATTAACTAAATCCCTATGTAAATACCCCCAACCCTTAGTTTCAAAGGAAACTAATACGTTGGTCGCTTATCTCAACAAAACAAAAAAAAAAACCCTCCTTAACCTTAAATAATCACAAATCACTTGTGATTAAAGCATTAGACTCCCTGAAAGCCTCTGTACATTTTTTCCGTGCTATTCCCTCACCCGATCACCATCTGATCATTTGTACCCAAATCCAATGGTCCACAACCATATCAGCCACGCCCAATGGATGAACGTTACCAGCCCGATAAAGTGGTTTTCCCAGACCCCCCGAAGGCTACATGTCAAGCTCTAGACTATATTGGGTGATGCCTCCTAAAAACTACCTTTGCCTCATAAGCGGTGTGATGACCTTTAATACCGCCCCCCCTCCAACCCGTAAAACCAGCTATTATCCATTAATATGAATTTTCACGCCATATCAAAAAGTTTCCCATTAATCTTAAAACCCTGAAAACCTTATTTTTCGTGCCCTTCACCCATTTCACAGTTAAAATCATTAAACCCTTTAGTGCCACCCTGAACCTATGTAACATCATTTAACCTCCATTTATGTTCAAAACGTTGGCCCAACTCCTTCCTTGGAAACCTGTGTTTTCTTAGTAATTATTGAATTTTGCAGGTAATCTGCAGAAGACTAGACCTTGGATAAACAATTCTGATACTAGTCGTAAAACTTGTTTGCTCCAAGACTTGATAGAAAACCTATTCAAAAACCTATATTCAAAAGAAGAACACAATTATACAAAGAACAGAGAAGAAGACAATTGCACACAGAGCCAAGAAGAAAAAATTCATATAGAGCCTTGACTGCTAAAACGGAGGGACCAAACAGAGTATGCAGTTAGAAGACAAACAAATGAAACATACAGAAAGTTGATCAATATCCATTACCATATGTTGATACATATAAAAAATTAAATGATTTATTGTTGAAATACACAGTAAAAAGTTAAAATGTACAGTAAAAGTAAAAACACAGTTAAGGATATTGATAGGTCATCAAATTAAAAGTGTATCAGATGAAAGAGTATCAGTAAAAGTGTATCAGATTGAAAAATCAAAGTGAAGATAGATGAAAACAGAGTAGAAATGGTACATTTCATAGAAATTTCTTGTTTAAGTCATAATTTTGCAGAAGCTATTGTGGCCAATCGAGGATGCATTTTGAGAAACTAGAGGAGGTTTGTGTTCCTAAAAGGCCAATACACAAAAACATATCTCACTTTTTACACAGGTATTGCAAAAAAAAGAGATAAATGCATATCTTAAGAGCCTATGTTTTGGACTGTGCAAAGCCATGTTTTTGACATCTTTCGCAAAGAATATTGTGAACGGATGGAGCTGAATTTTGGGAAAATGAAAGAGGTTTATCTCAATAACATACTTATCTACAATAACCTCTTTAACTTTTTACATATATAAATCTCGTATTGAGATATACAAAGGTATCACTCGACCCTAATTTTGCAGAATTTCTGGGGCAGAATGCACAAAGGAAGGACTTATTTAGTGACTTGGAAGCCTCATTATCAATTAAGAGTTGCTATCAAATTTGAATTTCTCTTATTTGTCATCATCAATCCATACATATAGTGCCAAATAGATTCATTAGTTTTGAGTGTCCTTTATTTAAGTTCTATTAATGTAAAACAATTTGAGATATTTGTAAAACCAATCTTGATATTTTTTCAAGATATTTTAGTTTAGAATTTGTATAAGTACTTCTTCATTTATTTGAGCGGTAGATTTCTTGATCAAAAGACTGTAAAGCCCTTGGAGTAATGACTGAGCTAGAAAACTGGATTAATGAATAAAGACCAGATATTTCACAGGATTCATGTGTTGAGCGAAGTGCAGACAAGTATTTTCTCACGTTGTTGTTATCTTTCTTAAAGTTTTTTCCATAATGTTTATCTGAATCTGAATGCCATAACTGGAGTATTATCTTAGAATTTGTTTAATTACACTATGTTATAACAGTTAGGCAAATACATGTTTTCTATTGATATCTAAGTTAAGGAATTCTTAGTTGCTCCTTATTTTAGGTTGTTTCTTCATAGTTTATAGCAAAGGACTCTTAATTTCCCTTTGTTTCCAATTACCCTTTGTTCCTCATTTCAATCCCAGTCTGAGAATTCTTAATTGCTCTCTCACCCTAGTTAAAACCTTTTTCACCCATCTGACCTAAAGACCTGCACTCTACTCTGCTATCTTGTCCTTTGAACATTCCCTTTAGTGAGTTGATCCAGTTATGCTACCCTTCTATTGAATCCATAACCCAATGGTCTAGAGACATCATTTTATCCATGTGTTTAAAGAACCCCACCACCCAATCTTCAATACAAATTAAAAACCCCCTTGAACTTTCAGAGCTAGCCTAAAATCCCATCAAATAAAGCTAAATCATATAGAGAGAGCACTTTTTGAGCTTAGTTTGGCTAGAGCCTATGCCCAAAAGTGGTTTGTGGTTACCTCGGTGATTTCTTTCTTTAACCTTGAGAAATTACTAAGTGATAATAGGTGAAACCAATCCATATCTAGAAACATGCTATATGATTCCAATGGAAGCACATTTAGATGCGCTAATGTAGGCATACCATTCTGCTCAAATGCATAAGCTCTTTCCCAATGATGAACTCTTTTCTTAGTACCTGTAGCCAACTATACCAACCAAGACTCTGCCTTCCTTTCTCAAACCACAGTTATCCACTACATCGAGATTAACATAACTATAGTTAGATCAAGGGTCAATATAAATGGAAACAACTTAATCACAAAGCTTACCTTCCATTTAAATAATGGATGCTTGGTGATCCACTTGCTTGTTATCAAATGTTGCCTAGATCTGAGCAATGCTATGTCCCACATCCCTAATTATCTATGCCTCCTTAGCACTGCAGATATGAGGTCTTCCACCTTGATACAAAAAACAATCCTTCTTGAAATTATCATTGCCACATATCCAACATTGCTGGGCGTGTGTTATATTCTTTCCACGCATCACGGGGTTTGGGGCAATGCCCCGGTGAAAATTTTATTTTATGCAGACCTAATAACAGTTGGGTGGACATAAGGATAGGGGGCGAACCCAAATATGGTGAGAGAAACTATCCATGGTTTTGTTCATGGTTTTTTCACATGATTTTTTGGGCATGGTGGTTTTTTCCCATGGTATTTATATATCTGGTCAAGGGAACTACGATTATGTTCTAATACATGGTTAGTGGATTGGGGTTTATGAATTATTTAGCATGTATATATATCTATTGTAACATTGAAAGGAATATAATGAAAAATCAATTTGATATTCCCAGTTTTGGGATCCCGGGGAAAATATTTGTGTATATTTGTTTTATGCTCTTGCCATTGTATATTTTTCTATTTTAAGAATTCATTTACAGTTAATTTTTGTATAGGGTTGAAATCTACAAATAATGCAATGGTTCACTGCCATTACCCTTATTCTTCTTCTCTTCAGGATGAGGTCCTCGTCCTTTTTTTGCCGCATTAAAATTATTGTAAGGATAAATATTTTCCTTCTCATTTGCATCCCGAGGTCTTCCCCTCTTCAATGGCCACTTTCCTTTGGTATTGTCATTACCTTTCTAATCACACTTAGGGTCAATCTTCTTCTTTGAATTTTCATAACACTGCATCAAATTCCTAATGAATTCCTCTAGAAACCAAGGGTCATCATACTCAATCTAATCCTTGAATGCCAATGGTAGTCCACTAGTGAAGCTTTGAACTTTTGTCTTCTCATCCTTGAGGTAAGGCACATAGTTCACCAATTCCAGGAACTTAGTCATGTACTCCTCATTTGTCATAGATCCCATCTTCAAATCATAAAAATCCTTAGCCTTACCTTCATAGTATCTTTATGAAAAATACTTCTTGAAGAGTATTTTGAACTCATGCCAACTCAAATACTTTGGCTTGATACCTCTGATGCACTTTACGTCTTCCCACCAAATGTCTTCTTTCCGGTTGAGGCTAAAATAAATATATTGGCTTTCATGTCCTTTGTATAATCATATAGTTCAAAGAACTTCTTCATCCCAAGAAACCACGCCTTTGCATCTTTGGGTTTGTTCAACTCTCGATCAAATGTAGGAGGTTTGGATTTCTTGAACTCATTCGGTAAGTATCTCCTCTCACTTGTCCTGTAAGGATGATGGTGATGATGACCATGATACTTGTGTGAACCACAACTGGAATAGAACTCGTAATTACTACCTCTCCTATCAGGTGTATCCAAGAACCTACCATCTATGACTGCTGTTGTAGCATTCATTGTCCATTGTTATTTAAGTTTTATTTTCATTTTTATTACAAAATGAAAGGAAAATAAGAAAATATGAAAGAAATGGTTTATTTTATATTTTCAATGGCTTTGAAAGTGATAAACCCGCGAGAAGATCTGGGCTTTCTGATCAACATGCCACATATCCAACGCCAATCACATTTTTAACTAGAATGGGTTTATTTTAGAGATCGAACGTGACAGTGTATCAAACATAGTTTAAATTCACTAAAGTCCAGGTTAATCTCAGTCATCCATCGAAAGAGACGGGATCCAACAGATATCAGGTTGGAATTTTGGGTCAAAAGTAATCAAGTTCCATCTTTTAATCGAACCCGATAAATCATTAATGACAATTTTTATTTTCCTCCTAGGTCCAGATATCGAGTCAACAAGTCATCGGGTTTTGTCTTTAAAATCGGACCCGATAAATTATTAAATACAATTTTTTGTCTTATCAAGTCTGTATGGGAGTCAAAGGTGCATTGAAAAGGCGGATGTGACAATTTTATGAACTAGAGTGTTAATTCTTTTAAGTTCCATGGGCTCGACCCATCATTTAAATGTCATGTGGGTTCAAGAAGCACGATCAAGCGATAGCTTAATAGGTACTTTAAGGTGCACTGTGGGGAAGAAATGAGCATGAAGGTTAATCAAAGCTCAACCCTCGTATTTGACCATGACATTAGCACAATTGACTGAAATGTGCGGCCAAAAATCACCCTGGGGGTTCAACTTGGTTGAGGCTCCTATAAATTCTTTACTCCCCGCAGCGCTCCTAAAGCCTTCTGCCCTTCATCCACTGCTATGTTAAGGTTCAAGATACAGTTTTGAACAGAGAATGGCCATAATCTTCTAATTTCCATTACCTCTTGTTATTTTATGTTCTTTAGAATGAGGTGTCTTTTACCCTCTGTATAATATTTTGTAATAATTTTTACTTTAGATAGTTAGGGAAATAGTTAAGTAGTTTGACAATTTTTGTGACTACCAACTATCTCATAATGTATAAAAAAGGTAAAATTTAGAGAACCTGGATAGTAGGCTACTGAATGCCTGATACAACTATTCATTAATGAAAGAATCGAAAGTTTTCCATACATTGTTGGCTATAATTTTGTGACTTCCCTATTATGTGTCATCTTATGTTTTCTTCATTTAAGTATGGTAATGAAGCTACAGGTCTTTATTTGCTTATGTAAATGAAGTTAAAATCCCTTAAAAGATCACTCCTATACTTGAATTTAACACTTCTGCAATTCTTCTAAGTGACATATAGTAGTTTATGTGTAAGACAAAATATTATCTTTAACTTCTCGGGTGTCACAGATAGTAGATCCTGTGTAAAACAACATATTGTCCATGACTTATTCAAGATTTCTTCATTCATCATTTATATTCAACAATCAAATGGAATTATGATATTTTCTTGTCACTTAAGTATTGGGGGTTAAAAGCCAAGTCTCCAAGGTCCTTCATTTGTGTTCCTTCATTTGAGAACACAACATATGATTAAGTGACAAACATGTGATAATAACTATAAACATTAATGTCTTAAGCACAATTTCTACATAGCCAGGAAGTTGGTTTCTTAAGGTACAACATTAGTTGGCTCCATTGCCAGGGAGAGAAGAAAAAAACACTTTTCCTTGGGTTTTTTAATAGTTTCCTTTGGTTGTTCAGTGAGGAGGAAATTTTTGGCTATTTTGGATAAAAACAATAACTCTAGCTCCAATAAGACCCCATACAAGATCAAACACCTAACAATTGAAGGTTCAATCCCTTTCCGATCTTGAAAGGCTAGTTTCTAAGAAGGTTGGAAGGTCTAAAACCCCACTTACATGGATTCCTACATTGTCTGCATCAGGCAACATCTCACCCAAACATTCATATGATCAAGAGTCACTTTTTACATGATCTTCATTTCAAGAACCCAACTGTCAAGATTAGTCTTTAGAGTCTGTTACTTTTCCATTATTTGCTATAATTTTTCAACCTGAACCTATAACTACATTACCACCACTGCATACTCCATTTACCCCTCAGTTAGGTTCCACATCTGTTGGTAATCAAGGTTCAATAAATTTGGGAGCAAACATGGAAGCTCTTGCATTCTTGATGAATAGGTATGCACCTCTTCAACTACCACAACCGTTGAGTCAAATTCCACAAGAATACCTCAAGATTCTTCCTCGTTTTATAGCAGAAGATGAACAAACAACAAAGAATCATGTATCGGTATTTTTTAACTTTGCAGAAAACCTAAATGTTGACATCTAGATGTTGTTCTAAGACGTTTTGTTCAGTCCTTGGATGGAGAAGCAAGAAAGTGGTTTTAAGGGTTTCCCAATAACTCTATTCCTTCTTGGGAAGAGATGGAACACCTATTCACCCAGAGATGGGGAGAAAAAAAGGACCATGGATATTCACTAACAAATTTTAATGCTATAAAGAAGAAATCTGATGAAACTGTAGTTGAATTTATTAGAAGATTTAATAAATTGTACAATAGTCTTCCAGTGGAGATTAAGCCCCATCATGTTGGTGCAAAAATAACTTTTGCAAGGGATTTTGAGTCAAATTTTGGATTCACATTAACGGAAAGAAGATCCCCAACCCTTGATCAGATCAAAATAGATGCATTAGAGATAGAAGAAAATCTAGTGGCTACAGGCAAAGCACCAGAGACATAACCTATCTAAGACAAAGTAAAGGCAAAGATAGAATCCTTTCAAAATCAAACATTAGAGGATATGAGTAATGTAATTAAAGCTTTTTCAGATAAATTTATTAATTTAGAGTTGGAAAATAAGAATTCTCAGAGGCAAACAAAATAAAATAAGAACTTTAATCCCCAATACAAAAGACAACCTTTGCAAATCTTACAAAAGGATAGGAAAGAACAAGATCGGATTCAAGCACCATTGTATATAGAGGCAGATCTTGGTGAAGTACTAGAGCATCATAGGGACCATGAAGATCAAATTTCTAAGTTATATGCAGTAGATGAAGATGAATTTGGTGTTGAAGGAGAAGAGTATGAATATGCTGAAACAGATGCCATTTATAATGAAAATAAAATTGATGAATATTGGAAGCAATTCCCTCATTTTATGCAAGCAGAACTACATAAGAAATATGACTTGAGATCAAGAAGTCAAGAAAATGAAAGTGAGTAGCAAGTTCCAGCTTCCTCACCAAAGGAAACTCCACAAGAATCTTAGCCTATAAAACAAGTAAATAAAGGAAAGCAACAACATAATGCAAATGGTAAGACAAAAATACTTCAAGGTGAGTCTTCTCAAGACCAAAGTGGAAAAATTCCTTTGAAGAAACTTGTTTCAATTCCGTCAATAATTTCAGTCATGAAGAGAGGTGAATATGAAAATGAAAAGAATGCTAAACAGGGTCATTTGTTTAGTCTTACTAAAGGGTTAGAAAACATTAGAATTCAAGTTCCCCTTACAGAATTAGCAAAAACACCAGTTTATCAAAGGGAGATTGGTGAGTTTATTAATTTAAAAGAAAATGTGAATATAAATGTCACTGTAGATCTACAGGAAGATAAACCAGTAGTGGTTTTTGGTCCACATGTAGAGGAAGTAGATCCTTCAACAACTCCTTTTTATTGATCCGTGATTTCCTCCTGCATAATTGTATGTTTGATTCAGGAGCTTCACACAACCTTATGCCCTTGTCAGTGACGAAGCAACTAAATCTACAAGTTACCAAACCCTATAGAGACCTGCACTCTTTTTATTAAAAAAAAGTGAAGTGTGTGGGGGTCATTAAGGATCTGGTAGTGTCACTAGCCCAGATTCCAGCTAGAAGCTTGGTCATGGATGTAGTAGTAGCAGATATCCCTACTAGATTTGGAATGCTACTATCTAGATCATGGGGGGCTAAATTGGGTGGTGTTCGGAAACTAGATTTTACATATGCTGTTATACTGAATTTTGGTGGGGAAGAGAGGAGATTGTACAAAGAAACTAGATTTGTAAAAACAATTACAGAAAATGGAACAACTAATTCACCTATATATAACTAGGAGAAAGATGATTTTGCTTGCTTCATGCCGCATGATAATGCAAGGTTGCCTGAAGATAATCAGAAGCAACTTGCTTCACCCAATGTAATTATAGAGCTGCAAACTGAAGGATTGTGGAAATGCTTCTTTGATGGAGCCTATCCCAAGGAAGGAACATGTGCTGGTTTCCTTCTAATTGAACCTAGAGGTAATATGTTCCATTTTTCCTTTAAATTGGAGTTCAAACCAACAAACAATGTGGTGGAATATAAGTCCTTGATTATTGCTCTGCAAACAACTAAACATATGGGAATTAAGTCAATTTCTTCTTTTGGAGATTCAGAGCTGATTATAAAACAAATAAAAAATCACTGTCAGACAAAACACCCTAGGCTTAGGGCATACAAAAATGAAGCATGGGATTTGGTTGAGAATTTTTTCAAAGCTTTTAACATTCAATTTATTCCAATGGATGGGAACAGATTAATAGATTAAATGGCTGTGGCTGCTAATACTTTCAAGCCTCCTATTAATCCAAGACTAAGATATGAGGTAGAAATGAGGCACAGACCTTTTGTTCCTGATAATGTTAAATATTGGCAAGTTTTTTAATATGATCAGTAGATTAAAGAATTTTTGACTATGGTTGAAGAGTTTCAGGGCACAAAAATTGTTTAGGATGAAGATGAAACAACATAAGTTGCATAAATTGGTGGTTTAAAAGATTCAATAGCTAATCAAAAAGTCTTTCAATTGAAAGATAATATTCTGCCAAAGGGACTTGTCCCTCTTGAGAGGCTTTTTAACCCCAATGATGTGGTTGTTGACTCAGGAAAAATTTCATAGGATGAACATGCTCAGGATCATAACATTGGGACTCAGGAGGAACCTAGGCTAGTCAAATTATTTTGTGGAGTTTCACCTAATTATCAGGAGAGATATATTAAACTTTTCAAGGACTATGTTGATGTCTTTGCATGGTCCTATGAGGATCTCAAAACATATGATGTAAATATTATTCAGCACAAGATCCCCTTGAAGGAGGTAATTAAACCAATTAAACAGAAGCTTAGATAGATAAATCCTTTGATTATACCATCAATTGAAAAAGAGGTCAAAAAGTTGCTTGATGCAAAAAATAATAGTTCCACTCAAGTACTCCGATTGGCTAATTTAGTGCTTGTAAGAAAGAAAAATAGAGAGATAAAGTTAGATGTGGACTTCAGAAATCTCAACAGGGCTTCCTTGAAAGATAATCATCCATTCCTAAAATGGATCATGTGTTGCAGAAGGTAACATGATATTTTAGAATGTCAATGCTGGATGGATTCTCTGGGTATAACCAAGTGGCTGTGGATAGAGAAGATCAGAAGAAGACAACATTCACAACTCCTTGGGGGACCTTTATGTATGCCAAAATTCCTTTTGGATTAATGAATGCAGGTGCTACATTTCAGAGGGCTAAGGACATTTCTTTTGTGGGAGATAAGTTTGTAGTAATATATTTGGATGATATTACTGTTTTCTCAAAGTTTGATGAAGAATATTTGGACCATCTGAAAAATACTTTTGAAAAATTTAGAAGATTTGGGCTTTCTTTAAATCCCAAGAAATCCATTTTTGATTTGGAAGAGGGAAAACTATTGGGGCACATTGTTTCTAGAGATGGAGTGAAGATAGATCCAGCAAGAGTACAAGCTATGCAAAAAATACCACTACCTAGGAGTAAAAAAGATATTCAAAAGTTTCTAGGAAAAATAAAATTCTTAAGGAGATTTATTGCCAATTATGTAGAAATTGTAAAAGAAATTAATAATATGCTAAAGGAGGAGAATGAAGTGCATTGGACCAGGGAAGCTAGAGAATCATTTTCCAAGATTAAAGAAGCATTGAAGGTAGCTATAGTCCTAATCGGCCCTGATTATCAAAAGCCTTTCCAAGTTTTTTCATTCGCATCACCGAATTCAATAACTGCGATGTTGCTGTAGAAGAATGATGAAGAGAAGGGGCAACCTGTTGCATTCTTCACCAAGATTCTTAGGGATGCTAAGCTAAAGTATAATATTCTTGAAAAGTAGGTGTATGCATTGGTAAAATCCCTAAAATCCTTTAGAACTTATGTGCTACAGTCACATATCATTGCTTATGTGCCAAATGCTGTAGTAAAACATGTATTAGTACAATGAGATGTAGAAGGAAAAAGATGAAAATGGATAGCCAAGATCCAAGAGTATGACTTGGACATAAAACCCACAAAGTTAGTGAAAGGGCAAGGACTAGAAAACATGTTGACAGAGTCAAACATTCAGGCATTGGGAACCAACTTGCTGACACTTGTGGATGAAGGAAAAACTTAAGAAAATGAAGAAAATCCAGATTCAGGTATGAAGATCAGGTATAAATTTTTATGTTCAGAATGGTACAAGCACATAATCCATTATTTGTGTTTTCTCTCCTATCCCCAATCCTTTGATAGAACAAAGCATAGAGCATTGAAGATCAAAGCACATCCATATGTGGCCGTGGAAGGCAGATTATACTAGAAGGATCCTGTAGGAATTTTGTTGCTATGCTTAACAAAAGATGAGTTTACATAGGCAATCAAAGATCATCATGAGGGGTTATGTTGAGGACATTACAATTGGAAATCTACTAAACATAAAATCCTCCAGACAGGATTTTATTGGCCTACTTTATTTGGTGATACATATAAGCTTGTCAGAAGCTGTCAAAAGTGTCAGCTTTTTACTAAGAAGAAGAGGTTAGCTCCCTGCCTTTGATCCCAGTCTTCATAGAGGAACCATTCAGACAATGGGGATTGGACTTTGTTGGAGCGATTAACCCACCTTCAAGTGGACAACACAAGTGGGTTCTCACAGCTACTAATTACTTCACCAAGTGGGTAGAAGCTATACCTACTAAGAGGGAAAATGATCATGTGGTGATGAAGTTCTTAGAGGAGAATATTTTCAGCAGATTTGGATGCCCCATCAAAATCATGACAGATAATGCTCAAGTCTTCAATTCAATTAATTTTATTACTTTTTGTCAAAGGTATAATGTTATTTTGTCCCATTCAATAGCTTATCATCCGCAGGGAAATGGATTAGCTGAATCCACTAACAAAACTTTGATGAAGATCCTTAAGAAAACTATTGCAAAGAACCAAAAAGACTAGGATTCTAAGTTAAAGTTTGCTCTATCGATTGCTAGAGTGACTACAAGAAGGTCTACAGGAAAATCACCTTTTGAATTAGTATATGGAACTCGGGCTCTGTTTCCAAGTCAACTTGTGAAGCCTGTGATTGCAATGTTTCAGGAGGCGAAAGAAGAACCCAATGCTTTGATAAGAAGAATGAATAAAGTAGTGGAGCTTAGTGAGAATAGGGACAAGGTAAGAGACAACTTGATTATGTATCAATCAAAGATGAAAAGTATTTTTGACAGAAAAGCCAAGGATATTAAATTTAAAGTTGCAGACCTAGTATTAAGATGGGATACTAGAAGAGAAGATAAGGGTAAGCATGGGAAGTTTGGTCCTCTCTAGTATGGCCCTTTTAGATTTGTTGAAGCAAGGTCCAATAACACTTTCATTTTTAAGAATCTTGATGGTGAAACTCTACAGCTGCTTGTCAATGGAAAGTACCTCAAGCATTACTTCCAGTTATGAAGCATAAGCATCTTATCATTGTAGATACCAAAGTGAAATCAATTTACAAATGCCATAGAATTTAAATTGATTAAACAATATATGACTCCATGCTCGAGGTGAAGGTACTGATCTATGGTTCTTAGTGCTTCTGTGGAAAAAGAACTATCCCTAGGTGGAGCCAGATGTTGTAACATTCATTGTCCATTGTTTTTTTGCTAAAGCAAGAGACATGCCTTCTTATCATTAAATCAAATAAAATTTACAATATGAACAAACTCCTTCACTCTATTGGTCACAGGCCAATGAAAAGTGCAAATCTAAAGCCTAACCCTCTGTTTCACAAAATTACCCTCCCAACCCTTTTTGCATCCAACCACGAAAAAACATCGGGCAAGTCAAGTGCTATGAGCCTTCCCCATGTGAAACCAGATATACAAAACCCTGCCCAACTTTCAAGCACTGCTGTTTGAGCTTTTCTTTGATCTAACGGTCGAGATATCTCTTGCACCAAGGAGAGGTAAGCAGATTAACCCCCAGGCCCCACCAAACTGCTCGTTCGATCCAGAGCGTTGATTTACCTTGCTCCATTGGACTGCTGAGCCGAAAATCGCGTGCCCGAAGTCATCGACCTTTAGAGAGCGATGAGAGTGGTTTTTGGACCGGGCCCTCCTCCATGTGTCATGCTCTCTATGGCATCGTGGCCAAAAATCTGAAACCACTTTTAACATGAAAGCAGTGCGATCACTTCGAAACCACTCTAGTGGCGATTTTGACTTCAGCCACTGAAAAAATTGGGTGATGCGGGAATTTTAGTTACTGCTTTATTTGGTCAGGGAAACTCTGTTGCCCATTACTGAGACTATTCCTAATCGTGGTCAACTTTACTGCTAACCTTGGCTTACCTTCCATTGTGTACCTTTCTGTCCAACCTTGTGAAGCCCTCTGACTGCTGTCCATTACTAGTTGGATTCTATCGTTTTGCTTCTATACCCTTCTCTGTCCTCCTTTGCCTGGTTATGATAGAGTTTTTTTAGGTTTCTCTACGCCATTGTGTTTCACCTCCTTAAAATCGCGTTGTCCTTGCGCTGACACCTTGGTTGGCTAGAATGTCTGCCAATTTGTTGGCCTTTCTCCTCACATGAATAAATCTGGGAGTACGAAGTTCCTGTAGATGTAATTGAATTCTATGTAGAAACCGAGTTAACCTCTAGTTTTTTGTGACCTTTTCCGGCCCTGTTCCATTACTAATTCTCTCGGCTGCGTTTATGACTAACTCTGAATCCGCTTCTACTATGACATTTTGGCAATTGTTCTGTATAAAAAATTCTAAGCATTGTTCCAAAGCCATAAGTTCTGCCATGTTGTTAGTGGCTTTTCCTAAGTGCCCATGAAAGAGGGAGATTATGCTACCTATATCATCCCTAAGAACTCCCCCAAAGCGAGCCTCCCCTGGGTTGCCTTTAGAAGCTCCATCAATGTTGTACTTTAAAAAACCTTCATGGGGAGGATGCCAGAATTCCTCCACCTTATCTCTCATGCCTGTTTTCCTGTCTAGACCTTGAGGAATAAGCCCCTGCATGTCTAACAGCTGGAGGATTCTTAACTCTTCTACCGAGGGAGGATTTTTGGGGAGATTCCTAACCGTGGTGCCAACTGTCTCCTTAAGTTATTTTAAGATTAGCTCCACCAGGCTAAGTGAGGCAGTCTTTACCTCTTTGAATATTCTTTTGTGCCTTTCTTTCCACACATTCCATATAATGAAACTCGGTAAGAGATCCCAGGCAAAATTGAGAACTTCATTATCCAAAAAATTATTCCTCCAATTTTTTAGAGTGTTAGCAATACTTTCTTTGTCTCTATCAGACTGTTTGAAAATGTTGGTAAAAAAATCCCATATCTTGTCAGTGAAAATACAGATGTTGATAAGATGCTCGATAGTCTCCTCTTGGGTCTCACAGAGATGACATCTGGAGGGTGCTAGCATACCCCTTTTTTTAAGGTTGTCCTAGGTTCAAATTTTCCTGTGGTGAACTAACCACATGAAGAGTTTGATTTTCATCCAGCCTTTGTGCCTCCAAAGCTGCTGCCAAGTTTTATTTGGAGCTTGGGGTTCCAGATCAAGGAGAAAACCTTTAGCTTCCTTGATATTAAAGTCACTCTCTTTGTTGTTACCCCATCTCAGTTGGTCCTGCCCTTCCGTTACTAAAATTATTCTCTAATCCAACATTCTCTTAAGGGACTCTGCTTTACTATTAAGGGTCATATCCTCTCTACCCTCTATTTTTTTCCAAATTCTCCACTTTCCTACATTATGTGGATTCTCCAAAAAGTCTTTCACCTTTACTAATCCTTAATTGTCAGTCTCATGCATGAGGCCAAAAAAATCTTCCTTCAGTAGATTAGGTTCTTATTGCCATTTTTCCTCCTAGAAAAGTGCCAGATCTCCCTCTCTGATTTCCCAGAAACTATTTTTTTGAACCACTTCTCTGTTCTCCCAGGCTTTGTTCCATATGGGGTATGATATTAGAAGCTGGCCAGGCATTGGCATATTTTTCCTTTCAGATGCTTCCCATTTAGCTTTAGGATCCTTAACCCACCTCCACCGAAGTTTGGCTCCTAGAGCCTTGTTGAGAATCTCTGGATTGTCCAAACCCAGGCCTCCTTGGTTCTTGGGTTTGCAGATCTTTTCCCATGAGAATAAAGCCCATTTTTTCCTTGTTTCCTCTTTTCCCCAAATAAAATCTCGTTGAATATTCTGAAATCGCTGTAAGAATCCTATTGGAGCTGGGAGGGCTAATAGCATAAAGATTGGGATAGCTTGGAGAACTGCTTTAGTAAGAACCAATCTACCAGCTAAATTTAAAGATCTGTTTGTCCATTTCCTGACCTTGTCTTGCATTCTAGTTTCTAATGGATCCCATATACTCTTGTGTCGGGGTTTATCTATAAGAGGAACTCCCAAATACTTAGAGGGAAGGTATTCTCTTTGAAAGCCTAAATTTCTGGAGACATTTCTCTAGATGGTGATATGAGTGTTAAAAAAAAAGACTTTTGATTTGGAAAGGTTTACTTCCATACCTGTAGCCTTCATGAAGTCATTCAAAATTTGTTTGTAAGCAAGTGCTTCTTTAACTGTGGGAATTCCCTGTAACATGGTATCATCTACAAACTATTGATGAGTCAGAACTTGCCCATTCTCTGAAAGTTGGAGTCCTTAAATTCTTCCCATTACTCTTGCATGCTTGATGGACCGCCCTAGCCCTTCCATCATGAGAATGAAGAGAAAAGGAGAGAGCGGATCTCCCTGTCTAAGACCCTTGGAAGGGAGAAAAAGTTCAGAAGGAGAGCCATTCACTAAAATTGAAAAGCTGGATGAAGTCAAAAGGGCCATAACCCATCTGACCCAATTATGATCAAAACCAAACGTTGTGAGCAATTTTTTGATGTATATCCAATTCACTTTGTCATATGCTTTGGCTATGTCCAGTTGCATGATCATGCCCACTCTCTTGTTGCATGTTAACGAGTGAACCACCTCGTGAGCCTGAATTATGTTGTCCAAAATTTTTCTTCCTTCTACGTACCCTGTTTGTTCCCCAGAGATAAGCGTGGGCAGTAGGGGTTTGAGTCTATTAGCCACAACCTTGGAAATTATCTTGTAGACTACATTGCATAAGGCGATGGGCCTCTATCTCTCTGGTGTTTGAGAATTATCCTGTTTTGGAATAAGGGCAATAAAGGAGGTATTTAGAGCTTTCAAAATGGTCTTTTTCTGCCTGGAGTCTTCTACTATCTCTACAATATCCCTTTTAACAATATTCCAGCAGGCTTTGAAGAAATCCACATTAAATCCATCCGGACCTAGTGCCTTGCCATTTTGTATTTCCTTGAGGACCTCACTGATCTTCTTTTCAGTTACAGGTCTCTTGAGACTACAATTATCCTCTTTGGATACCAGTTTAGGTATGTGTTTAATTAAGTTCTTAATGAAAGGTTCTCTTCCTACAAATTTTTCCTTGGAAATGTCCTGAAAAGTCTTTTCTAACACTGTATCTATCTCCTCATGGGAATGATGAATTTGGCCATTCTTGTCCTTAATCAAAGAGATTCTGTTGTGAGTTCTGTTTGTAATGGTATATCTGTGGAAAAATTTAGTATTACGTTCTCCTTCTTTTAGCCATAGAACCCTAGATTTTTGTTTCCAAAAAATTTCTTCTTGCTTACACAACATTTCCCATTCTTGGTGATATTTCTCTGCTTGATTGTTTTGTCTTTATCAAAGCCATTCTTGATCAAAGCTTGATTGAGCTCTAGGATTTTGTTTTCCACAATTTTTTTACTTGTGAAAATATTGCCAAATTCCTTCTGGTTCCATTCCTTTAGCTTCTGCTTGATGTGTTTTAGTCTTTTATGTAGCAGGAACATAGATGATCCCTGAATCTATAGGTCTTCAGCCCACCATTTTCCAATGTTGTTGATGGAATCCAGGTGTGAAAGCCATATATTTTCAAACCTGAACGGTTTGTTTCCTACGGTGCTAATGCCCTTGATCTCCATTTGAATCGGTCAGTGATCTGAGCCTCCAAAAGGAAGAATATCTGTTATTATTTCCTTGTCTAGAAGCATGAGCTCTTCAGAGATCATGAACCTGTCTAGTTTGGAAGCTACCTGGGAATCCCCTCCTCTTTTATTATTCCATGTGCAAAGACCATTGTTTGTCTTAATGTCCACCAGCTTCATGTTTTCTGAAAAACTTTCGAAAGCTGAGGAATCTTTGTTTAGTGCTCTTGTACCCCCTTTTTTCTTCGAGAGAGATCTAATCATGTTGAAATCACCTCCTATGACCCATGGTAGCCTTGCAAATCGGTTTCGAAGGTCCACTAAGGAATCAATAAACCTGATTTTGTCATCTAACCTTTGAGGGCCATAAACATTCATTACTAGATAAGTGTCCCTATCTCCTATAGGCTGTATAACAACTGATAAATAATTCCTTGATGCCTTCGCATCAATAATACCTATTTTTGGGGATTCCAGAGGATGAGGATACCCACTGCTGTATTTTCTGCTTTGACTTCTATAAACTCATATCTGCTGAGCCACTTACTATGGATTTGTCTTATCTTTTGAACAGAGCATTTCATTTCTTGGACAAAAATTGTATCCGAAGCTACCTGTTTCATTCTAATATTCAACATTCTCTGTTTTCTTTTGTTTCCTAGACCTCTGATGTTCCAAGTTGTAAACTTCATAATTACAGATTGGTAAAGGAGTAACTGGTTAGATATTTCGTCTTACCTGAGTCTATCATGAGCTTCCCACATTCCATTAATAGCTTGTTCTTCTTTTTCTGCCCCTTTTTTCCCCTGGTTTCTTGGAGCTGATCCTGGAGTTGATTTTACTGCTTTCATTCCATGGTTGCCCTGTCTTTCAATGCTGTTATCTTCTGCTAAGCCCTTTGCCTGAGTTTTCCATAAGAATAACTGCTTTATTTGATTTCATTCTTCTTGTGGTAGAGATTCTACCCCACCCATTGTTCCCTTACTTAAGAACCCTTCTAGATCTAGGTTTTCTCTATCAAGAATCTCTTGTAACTCACTGTCTTCCATTTCCATCTCACTCTGGGTCATTTCCTGATCCATATCCATCTTTCTTTCACTCATCATGATCCCTTTCTATTTTTCCTTTACGTGTTCCTGATCTTGTTCTTCTTCCTTCTCTTGCTTATCATATATATCCTTCATTACTTGATTTTGAACTGCTGTATCTTCATGCTCTTCAAGAACATGGAACTGATTCGGCCTCACCTTTTGGTCTCCACTTTGGTGTTTTTTTGGCCCTTTTTTGTCGTTTTTACCTTTGTGAGCTACTTTGTGAAAACAATCTGTTTATTTCATTGTGTTAGGTTTGCTTTTGTTCTCTGCCTTACTAAGGGGGCAGTCTCGAAGAAGGTGCCCGTGTTCATGACATTTTCGACATCTAAATGGGATATGCTTGTAGTCAACTGTCTGCACCCATTCCTCATCATAAAAATCCAATATGAGCTCATCTAGAAGTACTCCAGAGAGGTACATCTCTACACAAATGCTGCAAAAGAGGTATATTTTCCCCTTCTTATGGCTTCAGAAGTTTTGACATACCTCCTTAATTTATTGCCTATGGCTGTTAGTTATTCTATTTGCCAATAATCTAGAGGTAGCGAATAGAGTCTTACGCAAACCGGGACTGAGGTAAAGGTTTCCTGCTCTGGCATGAAGTTCATCATCCACGACCACATATAGAGCCCTGCTGCTACATAGAAGTAGGGCCCACCTTCAAACACTCTGTCTTTGTCCTCAATGTTTGTAAACACCACAGTGAAGAATCCCTTGGATCCTAGATGAAGATCAATGCTTCCTTTAGGCTTCCAGTGGTATCTGATCCATGTTTGTAAAGCCTTTTCAGTGGGCCATAGTGCCATGAATTTGCATATGATTGCATAAGTCTGCATGTGCTCCTTGTGGACCTGCAGCTCTAGGTTATTTAAGATTACTCTAGGAGTGATTTTAGCTTTGGGCTTGCACGGTCCCTTTTGTTTCCTGTCTTTTGTTCCCTATTTTTGTCATTTTCCTCCTTGTCTTTTATGCCATCATTCTCGTTCTCCTTGTTACTTTCTGTTTCCTCTTCCTTATTTTTTCCTCCTTCCATCATGTTACCTCTGCCTGATTCTAGAGGTGTCTTGCCCTTGTTAAAAACTACCTCTCTATAGGAGGGAGTGGAGCTCCCTCCTCTACATCCGTCCATGGAGAAAATCCCGCGCAGAAACCCTCAACCCTAGTCTTCTGCTCTTCCGCTCTCCATCCATCTCCTCCCCTTCGTAAGCGACACAAAAATCAAAAGGTGAGCGGGCTTGGCCCAGGCAAGTATCCCCGCGACTAGTCAATGCCCTTAGTCAGGTTTGAGCACAGGACCTCACCGTCTTTATGGTTCCAACTTTACCAACCAGCCACCTCCGCCAACCTTAAAAGGTGAGTGAGCTTGGCCCAGGCAAGTATCCTCGCGACTAGTCAAAGCCCTCACTCAGGTTTGAGTAGATCTCATTGTCTTTACGAGTCTAACTTTACCAACCAGCTGCCTCTGCTGACCTTAAAAGGTGAGCGGGCTTAGCCCAGGCAAGTATCCCCGTGACTAGTCAACGCCCTCGCTCAGGTTTGAGCACATGACCTCACGATTTTTACGAGTTTGAATTTACCAGCCAACTGCCTCTGCCGACCTTACATTCATTGGCCATTGTTATTTAAGTTTTATTTTCAGTTTTATTATAGAATGAAAGGAAAATAAAAAATAATGAAAGAAATGGTTGATTTTATATTTTCAATGGCTTTGAAAGTGATAAACCCATGAGAAGATCTGGGATGTCTGATAAATAGGCCATAGATCCAATGACAATCACATCGTTAACTAGAATGGGTTTATTCAGAGATCAGACACCATGGTGTATCAAGCACAGTTTAAATTTTCTGAGGTTCGAGCTAATCACAGTTGTCCATTAGAAGAGACGAGATCCGACAAATATTGGGTAAAATATTAGGTCAGAATATTGGGTCAGAAAGTGATCAAGTTCCATCACTTAATCAGACTCGATAAATCATTAATGGCAGTTTATATTTTCCTATCGGGTTCGGATATCGAGTCAACAAGTCATCAGGTTACATCTTTAAAATCTGACTCGATAAATTAATAAATACAATTTTTATGTCCTATCGGGTCCGTATGGGAGTCAAAGGTGAGTTGAAAATGTAGATGCAACAGGTTTATGAACCAGAGCATTAATTCTTTTAAGTTCTATGGGCTTGACCCATTATTTAAATGCCATGTAGGTTCAAGAAGCATGATCAAAAAAGAACTTGATAGGTACTTTAAGGTGCGATGTGAGGAAGCAATGAGCACGAAGTTTAATCAAAGCTCAACCCCCATAGTTGACCATGGCGTTAGCACGGTTGCCCGAAATGTGTGGCCAGAAATCACCACGGGGGTTCAACCTTGTTGAGGCTTCCATACATTCTTTACCCCCCGCAGTGCTCCCAAAGCCTTTTTCCCTTCATTCACTACTTCGTTAAGTCTTAAGATACAATTTCAAATAGAGAATGGCCATAATATTCTAATTTCTGTTACTTCCTATTATTTTATGTTCTTTAGAATGAGGTGTCTTTTACCCTTTATGTAATATTCTGTAATAATTTTTACTTTAGACTGTTAAGGAAATAGTTAAGTAGTTTAACAGTTTTGGTGACTACCAACTGTCTCATAATGTATAAAAAAGGAAAATTTAGAGAGAAGGGGTTTGAATTTTTGAGAACCTGGATACTAGGCTATTGAATTCCTGATACAACTGCTGACTAATGAAAGAATAAAAAGTTTTCCATACATTGTTGGGTATGATTTTGTGACTTCTCTGTTATGTGTCATCTTATGTTTTCTTCCTTTAAGTATGGTAATGAAGCTGCAAGTCTTTATTTTCTTATGTAAGTGAAGCTAAAATCCCTTAAAAGAGTGCTCCTATACTTGAAGTTCACACTTCTGCAATTCTTATAAGTTACAGATAGTAGTTTCTGTATAAGACAACATATTATCTTTAACTTCTCCGAGTGTCACAGATAGTAGATCTTATGTAAAACAACATATTGTCTATGACTTATTCAAGATTTCTTCATTCATCATTTATATTCAACAATCAAATTCCATTCCAATATTTTCTTGTCACTTAAGTATGGAGGATTAAAAACCAAGTCTCCCAGGTCCTTCATTTGAGAACACAACATATAATTAGGTGACAAACAAGTGACAATAACTATAAAAATTAATGTCTTAAGCACCATTGCTATACAACCAGGAAATTGGTTTCTTAAGGTACAACAACTGTGTCATGCCTATCCCACCTGTGCCCCAATCTATTACCATATGGCCCATTAGTCTTGTCCTCCTATCCATTGATCCATGGCTATCCTAGTTGCCACAAATCTAAAAAACTATGAAGAATCATTGAATTAAATTCTACTTGCTTTTCCTCAACCCCAGCAATCATTTCTTATGACTAAATGATTCTGTCATTATCTTCCTTACATCTTCTAATTTCTTCCTTTAGAATTCTTAAGATATCTACTGTGTCAGGAGAGTACTCATCTCTTGACTGCTCTTATGATCTACAAGGAGAGTCTCGTGATCTGTAATCCACCATTTTGATGGTCATATCTGATCCTCTTCTTCTTCCTCCAAACCTACCATGTCAGGTAACCAAATATAGTCATATTCAAACATACTTTAGTGAATTTCAGGGGAGGCTATCTCATCTACAAAATCAATATAGATTAGCACGATTCATATATGTACATAATCATATTAATATGTCGACATCATGCATGATAATACTAAATGCATACTATGACCTCATGCACGATAAACATAACCATGGAAATTCATGCATACTAACATGCAACTAACCCATCTAGTCCAAGTATTTGAACCATGCTCTGATACCACCCTGTAACCACCCCCTCCCAAATTTACCCAATTTCATTGGCCTTCTAGGGTAAACATGATATGAAGAGTTAATATGATATGACCTGACCTCCAAGCTTTAGTTATGGAAGTTTCGCCAACAACTAAAAACTTATAGACTTCCTTCAAGCCTTACAGGACACTCAGGGGCCAAAGAACCACCCCAAGTGACCAAAATTTGAGCTTGATAGTTTTTTCACTGACTTGGGTCCATAGTAGTGCATGCATAAGCCTACAAGGTTGTAGTTATGACTCTCTAACTACATGGACCAGATTCCTTCCTTGTGGTTATAACCAAAAATCTTCAATTTAGAGGGTGTAGTCCCGTGATCTGAGCCACCTTTCTAGGCTAGCCTCCAGACCACTATCCAGAACTCCCTATAACTTTTCAGAATGATAAATGACATCATGAAAATGCTAATCATACAAAACTTGAACAAGAACTTGTCCTAAATAAGCCTAACCATGAGAACTATTTCATCAAACACATGGTAAACATGTAAGCTACAAGTCATGAATGCATATCTGATCATAGGAGTCTGAAACTTATATAAGAATCACCAATAAGGTCTAATTCCCTCTCATAATAGCTACAATTACACTTGTTATCCCATGCATTCATTAACCATCAATTACTTATCAAATCCTGGACATGTCATAACTAGAGAAGATTATAAATCTATGCTTATAACCAACATATAACTAGATTATAAACCATGAAATAACAACCATCAAAACACCATAATAACAAGTACAAGTGGTCATAGAATACAACATGAAAATAACTCTTATTAACTTATGCAATATCCAACCAAGTCTCGAACTTCCACATACCATCTGACCATAGATTAGGTTGAAACAAATATTTCTTTCATCCAATCACCCCCGTGCCATATTCCAAGCATGAATGTGGGATATCAAGACATAACCAACCAGGGCTTCCCAGAGATTAACCACATCCACCCAGAGGAGGCTACAACGATCTCGCCAAAACCAGCCAAGAGATCACAAAGACAAAACAAGCTTGGATTCCTCAAAATTTATTCATCGTTACCTTGAGGAATTTTCCAGTATCGACCCACTTGTTTAGGGATTCTTGGATATTAAACAACCTCCACCCCCAACCCTTGGGGGAATTTTCCTGAGACCACCTCACCCGATTTCAAAACCTTCAAGAAATCCAAAGCTCAACCAAGAAAATAATCCCATTACACCATGGCTATCGTGGAAATGGAAAGGCAAGGTTGAAACCACTATCAAACCTAGAAAAACCCATGCCAATGACAACAAATGAACTAAATACACAAATTCATGTACCATGAATGCACACCTCAACTAGGAAACCACACATGCAACCTGTTACTTCCAAAATATTCCTGCTAAAGAGAATTGATCCAACCTTCCTTTCTTTTCCTTTGCTTTCATTATCCTTCCTTTGTCTTCCTTTCTCCAATGCTAGAATGTTCTAAGTGTGAAAAAGTATCATAGAATAGACATAGCTCCAAAACTGAACTAACGAAAGTTGTGAACTAATCCTCATAAGCCTTTTTATTATTGAAGCCTTTATTTTATTCATTTTCCTTCATTTTTTCTTTAATTTCCCTCTCATGCAAATTTGTGACCCTTCATCTCCCTTTCATCCCATTTTCATTCGTTTTCATAAATAAATGCTAATTAATGCCTCTTTGCCTTTGCCAATTTCCTTAGCCATAAATAAACTGAAAGTGAGACCCACTAGAATGTTTTGCCCAACATTCAACTTGGAATTTGTGTCCCATGACCTTGGTCTTATTTTTCTTTTATTATCGTTTATTACATGAAATTTTAACCTGAGGATGTTACAAATACTCTTTTTCCATAAAACCTTATCTCAAGCTTGGTCAATATTTGCTTAAAGTCTGGCCTAACTTCTCACACTTTATGGAATCAATTGAGGTTGATTCACATGGATGGGAGTGTTTAACGAATACTCAAGGTGTAGATGGGGTTTCTCTGGAAGCCTTACATTTTATGGAAAACTACATAAACCCTAATGAATAATCTCGGCCTTTAGAGTAGTCAGTGGGTTTTCCCTTTTTGAAGGAGGAAAAGGGTGTCTGAACATCAACATACACAAGGGTTTGGGGAAGTTATTTCTCAAGGATTAGGTGTGGTGGGTTTAGGTGAATCAAGCTCGCAACAAGAGGGGGTATGTAAGTGGGGGATTTTCTTCCATCTAGATCAATGACTATGTCTCGACATCAAGGTTTTTTTGGAATATTGGCTTAGCAGGGGCAAGTCTGGTTTCAAGGACATCAATGGTTGAAGGTTATACTACTCTTCCTCCATATCCAATACAAAATCATCCAGTTCAAACAAAATAAAGGAGTAACGAAGAGAGTGGTTCGAAGTCTTAGGGGAAAAAGGTAAAATGTACGAAGGTAAAAGAAAATGGGAGAAACTTGGTGTTAGGGGATGGTCTCAAATTTGATGAAATTATGGAAACAACTGGGAAAGTTTTGTTTGGTCAATTTGAGGCAGAAATTGCTCTGCCACTCAATTAAAAACATGGGCATAGGAGGTATGGGGTCAAATCTTGGATGAACACCCAATGATTTCTACATTATAAATGGGTTGGTTTTCTTTAAAATTCAAAAAGGAAGATCATGCAAGCTAGGTATTTTTCTCAAATGATGGTCTCTTCTATTTGATCTGGAAAGGAAATAGCTTGGGTTTGACCTAATTGGGGTTAGGTTACCTGGGATTTTTCTACAACTTTCATTGGAGGATATATTTCGAAGAATAGGGGATGATTTAGGGAATTATCTGGATTATGACATATCATACACAGAGACTGGTAATATGACCTTTGCTCAGATTCTTTTTTTTTGGATAGAAGTGAAGGGCTTATGGCTGGCCTAAACTTACATTACAAAGGTTATGTCCATCTCCAAAAATTGGATTATGAGGGAGTTCCATTCCACCATAGGTGATGCCATGAGGTTGGACACGTGTATAAATATTTCCCTCTGAATCAGTTAGGGAAAAAAGGATAAGAGGATGTGGACGATGGAGGGCGATTTCCAAAAGGGTTTGCAAGCAAGGAAGGCCAAAATGTTTCTCCTTATTAGGGGTCAACTCATCCAAATGGGGTCCCTGTTTGGGAAATTCCTTTAGGACACAAGATGGAGGGTGGACTTGGACTGACTTATAAGGAATCTAGAGCAGGAACTCTAGCGAACTCCTCTTCGATGGGTACTCTATTCCCTTCCCTCCCTTTCCTTTCCTATATGAATCATCATGTTCTATGTATATGCTTTTGTTTGAGATCTCTTCATTTGTTGGGGATTGGGGGTTTGATAAGGTTTTTAGGATTATATCTTGCCTTATTGGTTTTTTCCCTATTTGTTGTCCGACTCCTACGTCTTCCTCCTTACTCTCCTTAGATGAAGAGTCCCTAGTGATGGGTATAAGACCCAGATACAACGTTCATTTCACAACTCATAATCTAAGTATATCTAAATCCTTTTTTGATTCTAGATAGGGTTTAGGGCCTCTTTCCCCTTCTCGATTTCCCAAAATCCCTCAAGGATGACAATTCCACATGTCAAAATCCATCCATAAATCTAGTAAAGATATTGTTGCTAGTAGACAATTATTGTTAGATGGTGTCCTTAGAGCATGAAACCACCCAGTTTGTGGTCCTTAATGAAGTGGTTATCATTTAATTATAGAGGGTTAGATATTCTCTCCAAAAAACCATCACTAAAGAACCTACTTCAATCATTCAAGCTTAATATTATCTTTTTTCAAGAGACTCTGGGGTCGAGTACAAAAATTGTGAATATTTTGGAAGGTTTATTCAAACTCTAGTCTTTCATTATGATAGATGGCTGTGGGAGATCTGGGGAATTAGAATTAGGAATAAACTGTAAATCACTCAAAATCCTAAATATTTAGGGATGCGAAGGGGCTATTGTAACAAATATTTTCTCAGAACAATTTGGTATGGAACATTGGGTGGTAAATGTTTATGGCCCATGACAGGAGCAAGATACTTTCTGGAATAAGTTAATGGAGTGATGTTTTATGAGAATACAAAATTTGATTCTAGATGGTTTTTTAATTATTTTTATTATATATTATTATATATTATGTTAGGTTGTGTGTCGCAAAAAATTGTTATTCGGGGGATGTATTGTTGGTTCCTCCTTTAGGCTGTGTGCCATGAGACCTTGTGTCTCGAGAGATGTATTGTTGATACCTCCTTATAGGCTGTGTGTGATGAGCGCTTGTGGTCTAGGAGATGTATTGTTGATTCCTTCTGTAGGCTGTGTGCTATGAGACGTTATGGTCTCAGAAGTGTATTTTTGATTCCTCCTATAGGCTGTGTGCCGTGAAATCTTATGGTCTAGGAGACATATTGTTGATTCCTCCTGTAGGCTATGTGCCATGGGACGTTATGTTTCGAGAGATGTATTATTTATTCCTCCTATAGGTTGTGTGCTATGAGACCTTGGGGTCGAAATATTTATTGTTGATTCCCCCTATAGGCTGTGTGCCGTGAGACCTTAAGGTCCAAGAGATGTATTGTTGATTACTCCTCTAAGTTGTGTGCCGTGAGACCTTATCTTTCGGGAGGTACATTGTTGGTTCCTCCCCTAGGCTGTGTGTTATGAGGCCTTGTGATTGGGGAGATGCTTTGAGATGGATGTTATGTATCTTTCCTTATGATGAGTTTAAGAGAGAGAAACTTCGATTGTGATCTCTTCCTTAGGCTGTGGGCCATGAGACCTATGAATTGAAGACTAATCTTGAGAGAGAATAAAAAATACTTCCCTAGCTACGAGGGAGTATTGAAGAATAATGTAGCAATGGTAAAAAATTTTCACTACAAAACATGAAGAATAAATTAATTTATTGTCACCTACAAGTCAGCCCAAATAAGTCCTACAAGTCATCTCCATTAGGGCTAATTAGTCCACATGTGACTCATATTAATAAAACCTAATTGGCACTCATTTTGACATGATCACATCACAAGTTCCATCTATAATTTTAGAGCTTATCTTCATGTGTGAAGATAAGATAAAGGAATCCTTTTAGATGCGTTGATTTTCATTGAAGACTCATTGACTACTTTTGACTTGGGCTATTTTGAGATCTATTTGTCTTCAATTATGTTCATACTTGGAGGTTGAAAAATTCAGAAATATATTGATCTTCGTTGAATGTGATTTCGCTCCTTTTGTGTAACGTTGACCTATTGTTGACAAAGAGTTTTGACTGTGATTTTGGGCCGAGATTCTATGGACAATTAAATTCTATTTTTGGCCTCTTGTTATAGTGATTTCAGGCTATAATTTTAGCCTTATTGTGCATACATCATTCATTGGAATGTAGGTTTTAACCCCATACAAAAATTACCTACATATGAATTCTAAAACACATAGAATAAAAAATGTGAGAGCATAACACATAAAACACATATACACATATATTTTCCCCTAGATCCCAAAGCTAGGACTACCAGCTTGATTTTTCATTATTTTCCTTTCAATGTTACAATACATATTTATACATGCCGAAACATCCAATACCATGGATCGAAAACCATTGCATCCAAAACCATGGACCGAAAACCATCGCGTCCAAAAAGCATGCGCAAAAATCATGCACAAAACCATAGGTGGGTCTTCCCAACCTAACATAGAGTCCAAAACCAAAATTTTTCAAGGCGCTACCTCGGACCCCATAAAGTGGGGTTACGGGTACCCCTCAAACCCCTAGTGACCCCCCCTTTAACCGCCAGTTAACTACGTGGCCTAGTCATGGAAATAATATAACACAACCCAAAATGGGCAAAAGTTGATTATCTCTCTTTCTGTTGGCAGAATTTGACTCAGTATTCCATCAAGAACATATTGGAATTGTTGGAACAATTTTGATGTACTTTTGATGGACAAAATCTCTCTCTCATTAGGAAAAAATTTTGGGTTTTCCCCGTGAGGGTTTTTCCTTGGCTATGAGCCTACTCTTGGTGTCTCTTGTCTCTTATTGTTCGTTGTTTACCACAATCTCTATTTACTCTTATTGAAGAATTTAATGGTTGAAGTTTTTCGTGTCTATCTACTTGTTGATTAAAGTATAAAGAAGGAATTGATTGCTTCAATAGAAGTAGTTATCAAGTGTGAAAAATTATTACAATGCTTGATATACTAGAATTTCAACACAAGTGTTTCACGTTTAATGAGATCCTTTAGTGACATTATTTGTAATTGACTACCTAGTGAACAAGAATTCTAGGAGATAATTTCCATCATTTAGCTAATGTAGGTTGGTGTCCCAACCATGGGAATTTGATGGATTTTATAGTCCTAGTCTTTTGATCAATATGATTTCAACTCCTAATCCATAGGTACTCTCAATGGTAACTTGGAACCTAATATTTTTTTCTTTCATAGCTATCTTTTTTTTTCCCATTATATGGATTCCTTCTTGGATTTTTTGGAACTTATTCTCTTCTTCTAGATATTTGATATCTTCTTCTAATTGTTGTGTTTTTTTCTTTCTTCATTATTCTACTTGATGGTTGAGTGGTTTTCTCAAGTGGCATCTGATGTCAAAATAATTTTTTAGGGATGTGAAACATAGGGACCAATGCACTGAGTATATGGACAAAGAGATGTGGCAGGGGTGGCATTCTTTATAAGGTTCTTGGTAAGTATCTCAAAAGAGGGAGGAGGAGGGTTAGAATCAAGTTGGGAGAGCACATCCATTAGTGGAACTTTGTGGTAAAAATGGGCCTCAAAATAAAATATGTACTAGAAAATCAACTTTAAAAAGACTATTAAGATTCAAGATGATGATTTCATCCCAAGGGTAAATGTTTTTGGAGAGAAAATAAGAAAATAAATTTTTTCAATTATATTTTTGGCTTATCTCCTTATAGGTTTACTCAAATCTTAGATGTGGAATCCAAATGGATGCAAAATTAATTCCGCATCCAATGAGTACCCACTCTGCATACTTTTGAGTAAGCCAAACACCAATCAAATTTGAAAATATGTGAAAAAAATGTGTTCCTTTCAAGAAACACATTTAAAAAAAAATGTATTTTCAATTTTTCTTAGTGCCAGTCTACTCAAAACTATGTGTACTAGGTATTTGTTGGAAACGACATTAATTTCTGCATGTAATGGGTGCCCACACTTGAGATTTGAGTAAACTTATAAGGAGATAAACAAAGAATATAATAAAAAAAGTAATTTTCATTCTTTTCTTTTGAAAATTCAAAACTCTTATTTAATACTTTCCTTAGAAAACCCATTTTAGACTTCAAAATTCCCCCGATGATACTTCTTTATAGGAATAATTTTATTTCCAAAATAGACTACATTACTAGATGATGCCATCTCATTATCTAGAACTAGATTCCCAGAGGAGCCAATGATCTTATTTCCAATAAGATGACATGGAGGGGCTAAGGCTTTTGTCCCCTGTCTAGTTTTTGACTTGGTGCCAATAATCAAAGGTTTATGTAATGATTATATGCTTTCAATCCTTTGTAAACTGCGCATATTCGTATTAGATCTTACACTTAAATCATAATAGTTCATATTCTAAATTTTGTATATGCATCTAGGTAGATGGATAGCCTAAGGTAAACCTTTCTCCATATGTACTACCACATGGTTTCCAACGCAAGGAAACATTCTCCTTTGGTTCGTATTTATTGATATGTATTATTAATTGTTGCCAAAGCATCATCACCTCAACCATGTAAGAGTATATGTAATAATTGAACTTAAATAAAGATTGTTAAAGGTACATATAATTTGAGGTTGAAATCAATAAGAGCATATAGAATAATTGAAATTAGATAAGGATGGTTAAGAATACATATACATTAAGGTTGAAATCAAACATTCACTTATTGATGATACATGCCCGTGAAACCAAATAAAAACCCCACTTTAGAATATTAAATCTCTATCCGTTGAAATCAAACATTCACTTATTGATGATACATGCCCATGATACCAAAGAAAAACTCCACTTTAAAATATTAAGTCTCCATCCAAGTCCTTGTTCTCCGTTTTTTTTTTTAATAAAATAGTATTTATATTAGTATACTGAAAAAGTAACAATTTATTTATTACATTTATTTATTTTTAAAATAATGATTATACGAACACAATGTCTGATTAGTCAAATATTTAATCTTTCTTATTTTTAAAATAGCTTTCTTTAAGAAAGCCAATGATAAAGTAGCAAATCGTGACTCCGTGAAAAGGTAAACTACTTTCATTTTTATTTATCAACGTTTCACATCAAGACCAATATAATCCACCATTCTGATAGACAATTATTTGCTTGACGAGAATATATAATTATGTAATAATATTTATACTATAGTAAAATAAAATAAATAAATGTAAAACTAACATAGTGCTTACTTTACATGATGATAAAGTAGCATCTCACAAGTCAAATATTATATATATGAGACAAAATAACAAATAATTAGTAAGTTCAATACTTTATATTTCCTATTTTATGATAATGTTTCCATAAAAAGATTTGTAGTTTAGTTTAGTTTATTTTTATTTTTTAAAAAGTTAAATGTTATAGAAATATTTAAATTATAAATAAAATTTACGTATAATTAGTTGTTGGTGGCTAATTGGATTAAAGGAGATTGTTCCTTTTGTGGTTTAGTAACCACTTATATCTTATTAAAGTAGCCTAGAACAATTAGAGAGTTAGGGAAGTTGTTCTTTGAACTATATAGCCATAAAGTTTTTGACAACTTTCCCCTGGTTCAAAATTAAGATTGAGGGTTAGGCTTCATCTTCTTAAGTGATAGAATTGAGATGGGTGTTAGTTGATCAACACTCATTTTTAGTGGCTGCGCCCTCAAGGACCTAGGAATTTGGAATTTCAACACCAAATACCTCCTTAGAAATGGCTTCAATTTTTCCCTCAAAGATCTTAATGGTATGAAAATGCCTTCATCATCTTCCTTGTTCCTTTCTAAGGCTTAAGAAATAAGGGTTTTCAAAAACCAATATGTCTTTGCAATTTTGAAGAATTTGTCTTCTTGGTGCGAGAATGAATTGGGTTACAAACTAGCTCTTGAATCTCCTCCACCAAAATCTAGGTTGCAAATAGGATTGATTCTTGTCTTCCACTTCCTTCTCAGTTTGTTTTATGTCTTGTTGTGCCATATCTAAGCACATGACATAGTAGAATTTCTCTGCTTCCCATGCCTCACTAACAACTTTGTATGAGTTAGTGGGGTGAGTAGCGCAATAAGCTTAACAAATTATCATACCTTTTTTGCATTTCCTCCCACCCCCAATGTGGCTAGCCCCACACACCATACCAACTCTTCTAATTAGAAAGCTTTGTATTCTAGAATCGAGAACTAAAACACCAACAAGTTGGAACATAATCAAGTAGGGTAGGCATGACTTGGTCCCCACCCACCTTAGCTGCTTCTTCACCTAGACCGTGTGTTGGCAGTATGGCTAAAGTGTTGTCCTTGATGGCAACCCATTCAGGTGATAGATCACAGTACTTCAAGTCAGCAGCAGAGATTGATGATCAGCTATCAAATATTGAAGAAAATAAGAGGTACGCGGCGCCACAGAAGGCGCAACTGCGGAGGTACGTGACACCACAGAAGGCGCAGCTGTGGAGGTGCGAGGCGCCACAGAAGGCGCAGTGCAGAGGCGCCACAGGAGACGCCACAGAGGCACCACAGAAGGCGCAGTGCGGAGGCACCACAGGAGACGCCACAGAGGCGCCACCGAATGCGCAGTGTGGAGGCACCATAGAAGGCGCAGCTGCTGAGGTGTGTACCCCCAGTGCACACACTTCAAGGCAGTAAAGCGCACACACATGGGGTTCCTTATGTTTAACCCTTGGTATTTAGCCGACGGTATTGTGTTATTATGGTTTTGGCCCATGGTAT